>CAUYPK010085108.1:0-58864 GCA_963574355.1 Loris lydekkerianus | reverse complement strand
TTTGGTCTTCTGGATATATACCTAGTAGATGAATTGTAGGATCGAATGGCAGGTCTATTTTTAGATCTCTAAGTGTTCTCCAAACATCTTTCCAAAAGGAATGTATTAGTTTGCACTCCCACCAGCAGTGTAGAAGTGTTCCCTTTTCTCCACATCCATGCCAACATCTCTGGTTTTGGGATTTTGTGATTCGGGCTAATTTTACTGGAGTTAGATGATATCTCAAAGTAGTTTTGATTTGCATTTCTCTGATGATTAAGGATGATGAGCATTTTTTCATACGTCTGTAGGCCGTGCACCTGTCTTCTTCAGAGAAGTTTCTCTTCAAGTCCCTTGCCCACCCTAAGATGGGATCACTTGTTCTTTTCTTGCTAATACGTTTGCGTTCTCTGTGGATTCTGGTTATTAAACCTTTGTCGGAGACATAACTGTAAATATCTTCTCCCATTCTGAGGCTGTCTGCTTGCTTTACTTACTGTGTTCTTGGCTGTGCAGAAGCTTTTTAGTTTGATCAGGTCCCAGTAGTGTATTTGATGCTGCTTCAATCATCTGTAGTTTTCTTTTTTTTTTTTTTTTTTGTTATGACTTTTCCTGTCTTTGGTATCAAGGCTTCAATCAATGAGTTGAGGAGGATGCCCTCCTTTTCAATGTTATAGAATAAGTTCTACAGTATGGGTGTTCTCACTAGAACAATCAGGCAAGAGAAAGAAAGAAAAAAAGGATATCCAAATCAGGAAAGAAGAGTTCAAACACTCACTTTTTTTTTTTTTTTTTTTGGCAGTTTTTGGCCAGGGCCAGGTTTGAACCCATCACCTCTGGTAAATGGGGCCGGCGCCCTAATCCTTGAGCCACAGGCACCACCCTCAAACAATCACATGTTACTGACAGTATGATCTCATGTCTAGAAAACCCCACTGACCCTACCAAGGGACTCCTGGAATTGATTAAATTCATCAAAGACTCAGACTACAACATTGAGGCACACAAATCAGTAGCATTCCTATACACCAATAACCGTGAAGTGGAGAATCAAATCAAAGACTCAATACCATTCATGATAGCTACCAAGAAAAGAAAATATCTAAGAATATACTTAACTAAGGAGGTGAAAGATGCTTACAAAGATAATTACAAAACACATAGAAGAGACATCACAGACAACACAAACAAATGGAAAAACATACCATGCTCATGAATTGGTAAAATCAATACTGTTAAAATGTCCATACTGCCCAAAATTTACAGATTCAGCACAATCTCCATCAAAATACCAACATCACTTTTTCACAGATCTAAAAAAAATAACTCTATGCTTTGTTTGGAAGCAGAAAAGAGTCCAACAGCCAAAGCAATCTTAAGCAAAAAGAACAAATCTAGTGGCATCAGATTATCAGACTTTCAAGGTCTACGACAAGGCTATTGTGACCAAAACAGCAGAGCACTGGCACAGAAATAGAGACATAGACTAATGGAACAGAATAGAGAATTCAGATATAAAACCATCCACACACACAACCAACTGATCTTCGACAAAGCAGACAACTATATACACATAACACAAGGGAAAGAAGCCCGATTCAATAAACAGTTCTGGGAAAAACTGGATAGCCACATGCAGAAGGATGAAACAGGATCAGTATCTCTCACCATTCACAAAAATCAATTCGAGATGGATAAAAGACTTAAATGTAATGTAAATGAATCAACAAAATGTGGTGCATATATACTATGGAATGCTACCTAGCCACAATGAAGGACGGATTAAGACCTTTTGCAACAATTTGGATGGAGTTGGAGACCATTATGCTAAGTGACATATCTAAAGAACGGAAAAACAAATACCATGTATACTCACTACTGAATTGGAACTAACCAATGAGCACACAGTGGCACGCAGGGGAGTAACGTCCAGTGGACTCAGGCTGAAGGGAAGATGGAGGAAAGGAGGGGTGAAAACCCCCCTAACGGGTGCAGTGAACCCTGTCTGAGTGGTACACACACTTAACATATTATAACAAAATTGACCATGTAACCAAAAACATTTGTACCCCCATATTATTCTGTAATAAAAAAGAAAAATATATACAAATTACACACAAGCACATAGCATACAATTCAAAAGTTTCTTTCATCAGAGAGGCCCTCTGAAGTTCAATAGAGATCCTGGCCCCAGACTGCTTGGGTTTGCATCCCAGGGCTATCTGTGAGTCTTTGGAAAACTTACTTAATCTCTCTATGACTCAGTTTCCTCATCTGTACTTCAAGGACCTCTTTAAGGATTAATTGTGATAATGCCTGGGAAATGCTTATTTCAGAGCCTGCACATAGTGGGTGTTAGCAATTCTTGTGTCTCCCCACTCCTGTCCCCAAAACTGAGCCCTATTTACACCTTGCTATGAAGACTTGGAGACCCTCAGCTATGCATTTACCTATATACATACCCTGCAAATATAAGTGCACTCTTATTATAAAGATGATCACACTGACAGAGTTGTGAAGATACAGCGTATTTTAATGCCCATCACACAGACATATCTCTCATTCAAACAGCTTTGTATGTCCATCCTTGGGATGGAGACACCCAGGTAGGGTGAACCAGTCCCCCCAGTGGGCATTCAGGCCTCCACTTTCCCCCTACTGGAGGTGACTATATGAGCATGTCCGACTTAGGAAGCTGAGCAGCCAGGAAGTGGAGCCAGGCGGAGGATGCTCTCATCAGAACCTCTGCCAAGGATGGGAAGGATGACGACAATCTGGGGCACACTCAGAATAAATAATTGTCCTTAGCCCTCTCAAAATTGAGAAACGCATCCTTGGTCTCTGGCTTCCTGTCACAGCTGGCTGCTATGCCCTCAAACCTCCCACAGTGAGGATGTGCCCAGGCCCCCAGGCTCGCAACAAAGGGCACCTACCCCGGGATGATTCCTCCAGCGACCCAGGTACTTATTCTGCAGGAACAAGACAAAATGAAAGGAGTTACTGGGACCACCAGGGACCTGGAAGATGGCCCAGTAGAGCTGTTTTGTGACTTGAGTGACATCAGTACCCTCACACCTTACCCAGAGCCCTAATTTATACAGAAAATAAAAAAGAAGAGCCCTGGTTCAACCAAGTGAGGTAGTTAGATGTGGGAAAGGCAGAACGAGGGCTCCCTCATCTTCTGCCCAATGACTCTCATTGTCCTCCAGAATACAACTGCTGTTCTAGTCTAATTTGTTTTTTCAGATTAGGCAGCCAGAGTCCATAGAAATGAAATTACTCCCAACAGCCATGCAGCCCTAGGCCCCTGCCTCCAATCCCAAGCCACTGTGCTTTCTGTAAACATTTGCAGCTTGTGCTTGTTTATACTAAGATGTGAATGGCTATCTCATTCAGAGATTATTATCTCCCAGAAACATGTTCCATTACAGCCAGAGTTCTCTATCCCAGGTAGGTATGGCCCAAGTGTTGTAACCCACAGGATAAAGAAAACAGCTCTCTTCCTGGGTCCGTGGTTTGTTTCACTGAGAGGTTTGAATATGAAGAAGTAAAATAAGAACTTTGAAAAAAATTATAAATACTGCTTTCATATTTTAAAAATTAATAGAAAATAGAACCAAATGTGAACTTCAGTTGGGACTTTTATGATTAAACTTAAGACTTCAAATAAATTTTGCCCCCATAGCCAATGCCTTCAGACCAAGCCCTCATATCACCGTGCCTCCTAACAGCACGAGGTCACTGTCCTCTAACACTGAGGCACCCCCGTGGAAACGTTTGGGAAGCCCTGAGCTAAAGGGACAACTTTTTAGTAGAAAGGTGATTGGTCCCAGAGCAAGGGAGAGATTTTCAGTGGCAGAAATCTCTCCCACATATCAAGTCTGCTCAGCCCAATCCACAATTATAATAACAGCAAACATTTATCAAGCTCTTACTGTATGTCCAGCGCTATGCCAAGTGTTTACAAGGATGAGACAGGCATTATCTCCTGTTTCACAGATGACAAAACTGAGGCCCAGAAAACGTAAGTCACCCCAATACCTAAATACCCCAGTTCATCAGTGGTAGGAACAGGATCCAGAAGCTCTTCCCTCCCAACAAGGAGGATCAACCCTCCCCATTTACCCAAGACTGACCCAGTTTCAACACAAAGTATCATGTCCTGAGCATCTCACATTCCCAGGCATAACTGGGACAACTGGTCACCCAGTGGGGGGTCAGCTGAGGCCGTTCAGAGAACAGAAATATTTAACATTAATGTTGAAGTTCTTTGCTCTGGAGTTCCTATAGCAAAGTCACATTACCAGGACTCTTTCTGGGGTGATAGACAGGATGCTGCCAACTCCTGTTTCTGGGCCAGCTCAGTGGAACAAAAGCAAGGACTGAGAGTGTGAGCACGGCCACTGGGGATAAAGGTCCCTCTGGGCGGCCGCAGCGGACAGGGCCTTTCTGATGCATCCTTCTTGCTGTTTTGAGTGGGTGACCAAGCAAACCTAAGTCCCAGGAATTCCTCAATCCCAGAGAAACTGCAACAGTTGATCACTCTACTTCCCAATTAGAAGCTTCTGCTGAATGTTCCAGAAAATGCACACACCTTAAGCAACTGCAAACCCCACATTTTTTTAGATTTTTCTTCCCCTCAAATTGGCAAGCAGCACAACAACACGGCGCCGTTGTCTTGCTCTCACCACGAAAGATTATAGGAAGGAAGACAAAAAAATAAAAAATGTAAAGGTCATTGTGCTTTAAAAGGAGGCTTTAAAAAAAAAAATGCAAGAAAGAAAAGAAAATTGCCTGAATGTGTTCCTATTAGTGGGAAGTAAGAAAAGGCTCCAAATGGAAAACTATTCTCAAGAGAAAGCACGTTGACCCTGTTATTGTGTCTCAAACTTGTGTTTAAAATGTTCTCAGAATGTTTCAGAAGTCTATTTTTGCATATTTATTTTCCTTCTTGGGCTGAGAGTCAGCTTTGGAGTACCTGTAGACAAGTGAGCAGACAGAGGGTCTGTCCGACAGCTCGCCTGCCTTGCCTGGGGACCTCTCCGTCTGCATTCAACCTCAGCCTCTCTCCATCTCCTCTCCTCTCCACTTTCCTTCCCTTTCCTTCCCTTCCCTTTCCCTCCTCCTCCCTTCCCCTCACCCTGCAGCTTCTTCCCCCTCCAGGCTTGGTGGCCTTTGCCAGTTCAGGCTTATATCCCCAGGGTCTACCTCTGTGCCCTGTAGACACAGGTGCTCACCCAGCTTTTTCACTGCATGGTTGAGCTAATGACTACCATCCACTTTACTTACTGCTCTCTGGATGATTTGAGCTTCCTTAGTTTGGGCTCCCCCAGAAGCAGATCCTGAGACAGAGATTCAAGCAGAGGTAGTTTATTTAGGAGGTGACCCCTCAGGAGCAGAAGGGAGCCAGGGAAAGGAAGGGAGGTAATACTGGTGTGCTGTCCAGGAGGGCACCAGTGCAGCCAACTGGGGCCCATCCCAGGGGTGACCCAGAGAGAGGACGCAGAATGAGCATCAGATTCACCTGTCCCCCCACCACCCCTGTCCTGCCAAGGCAGCATCACTGGATAAGGCTGCTGCTGGGAACATTCTCCCTGACACTCCTGGTGCTGAGTGTGGGAGGGAAGGACTGGACAAAGAGACCCTAGAAGACTCCGAATTAGATAGAGTTAAAGGAAAGGAATCAATGCTAAGACCCTCTGCTTACAAAGGTCACCACGGAACCATGGCACCAAGAATCAGCCCCTTCTTACCACCTGCAAGGGCCAGAAATCTTTAAAAACTGACGTTTGGGCTTTTGTCTCTTAAGGCGAGCTCAAATGTGCATAATGGTGGGAGTTTTAAGGAACCATGTACTGCAGCTTGTTAAATCATTGGAAATAAAAGCTAAGCGGGAGCTGCAGAATTAGATTACCCAATATGAAGGAAACATACTTTCATCTAAAGTTCCTCTAAATAGATGTTATTTTCTCTTGCTATAGAGGTAGGCTATTTTCCTTATTACTCAAGAAAAACAAGGAAGGGGGGCGTGGGAGACACAAACACACATCCGTTAGGTGCCGCGGCGTTGCAAAGCAATTCTCATCAGCATTAATATTGCAGTAGCCGAGGAAACGAAATTGGGGGTTTCTGCTGTACAAGAACAGAACTGAGAGACGAAAATGCAGCCGCAAGAGTAAAAAAAAAGTTATTATGAAATCTGCTCTAGCCTCGTGTTCCTCCAGTGATTCAAGATAATCACATTAGCAGCTTCAAACATCACGCAGTGACATCATTCAAACAGATCGCTCCCAGAGGTTGGATGGGAGACCAGGGAATTAACATTCATCACGCATTTATGTCGGTCTAATGGTCAGAGCTGATTTGTGACTAGTTACAGCTCAGGTGGGTCTCTCTGACTATGGCCACCTTTCTCACTTAATGACCCTCCTTGCTTAAGAAAGACCCCCCTGGAGCCCATATTGTCTCATTGGAATAAGAAATTGGAAGCCCCTCCTAACCCAAGGTCACATGAATGAGGTGTGGGTCTTGTCACTGTCCAAAGTTCTATCACTCAAAGAGCAAATACAGAACCCCTTTCTGCTGGAGGTTAAGACGGTGACTTTGGACACAAACAGACCCAGGTCTAAGACCTTATCCTGCTACTTTCTGGGTGTGGAACCCTGAGTGAAGTATCTCCCCTCCTTAAGTACAGTTTGTTCATCTTCACCCTCAAAGTAATAATAGCCCCCGGGGGCAATTGTGAGAATTAAATAAAAGAACGTCCAGAAAGTATTAAGCATGCTGTTTAGCACAGGGCAAGCATTTAATCAATGTCAGCTGGGACTGTCATTATTCCCAGAAACAGTAAGATTAGAAACAAAGCAGGAGCATCCGTCAGGGAGGGTTTGTGAGAATCTAACACTCCAAAGACAACATTGATGTCACTCTGGGCTCTTTCTCCCTCATTGTTGGCGTAGCAGAAGCTGTCAGAGCCCACATCCCTGAGGCCAACTCGGCGGTCACTGGCAGCTCGGGAGAGTCAGCTCCCACCCACACCGGCAGGTCTCAGCCTAGGAGCATCCCCCAGACACAGGAACGGGCTCACCCTGGGTTCTGGGCAGGCAGGACTTACAGAGAGGGACACCCTCCTCTCAGAGTGCCTCCACCAGTGAAAGATGGGAGCTGGTGGACCTCAGGGAAACAACGGTTGGGGTGCTCTGCCCCGACCTCTCGAGTTCCTCAGCAGGACTGAGCACAGCCTGCTGCTTCCCCCCTCCCCCCCCACACACACACAGGACTCCCTGTATCTTCCTCCCTTCTTCCCTCTTTGCCCCACCCCCAGATAAACCCCTTGCTTTCAAATCCTCACCTTGGATCTGCTTTTTGAGAAACCCAAACCATGACCACCCAAAGGCGGCTTCTTCCATCTTAACATCTCTGTGGCATTGGGGATCAAAGTGGTATAATAGAAAGAGCTCAGGCACCTGCATTTGACAGGCTGGGTTCAAATCCCAACTCTGCCACCTGCTGCTTACGTAAGCAAAACAAGCCCCCTTTCTGTGCTTTCTCCAGCTCACCACCTTTAAAGGTTTTCTCTTGGTGGTGATAGACACTCTGTTTTCTTTCTAAAAATCTCTTCCTAATGAATCTTTGAAATTCTGCCTTTTGGAGCTCATTCCTTTGTGCCAAGGGCTCCTGTTCTCCAGGGATCTCTGAGCACAGCCTCCTGCTTCCATGCACTCACACAGGCCACATACTCAATGTTCTGCTGTCACCGTCTTGAAATTCTTAATTTTTTTTTTTTTTTTTTTTTTGAGGTACGATCTCACTCTGTCACCCAGGCTAGAGCGCAGTACCATCATAGCCTACAGCAACCTCAAATTCTTGGGCTTAAGTGATCCTCTTGGCTCAGCCTTCCAAGTAACTGGGACTATAAGTGTCCATCACCATAACATCTTGGAGATGTTATGAGTCTAGCAGGAGTCAGCTCAGTCTCCATAGCTTTTTATTAACTGGTTGGAGCTTCCTAAAGAGAAGTATGCACCCAAAGGTTCCAGAGATCCCTGGAGAACAGGAGCCCTTGGCACAAAGGAATGAGCTCCAAAAGGCAGAATTTCAAAGATTCATTAGGAAGAGATTTTTAGAAAGAAAACAGAGTGTCTATCACCACCAAGAGCAAAATCTTTTTCTCTAAACACATAAGGACAGTCCAACCACCAGATTCTTTGCACCAGGGACCAAGAAGTCAAGGCCACTCTTGCTGCTGGAAGTCTAGACTTAGATTATTTCCTAGGGGTTGCCAAGTCCATTGGCAACTGGCTTGTTTTTCTAGATAATGTGTGACAGCCGCGCAACAATTTTTAAGTCACCAAGAGAGGGAAGGAAGAAAGGACAGCCAGTGACTCTGCTGCTCCTGCGCAGACCCGGGGGACCATCAGTACATTCATGTCTCAAGCCAGTACAAATTCTACTTAAGACTTAGTACTCAGCTGGAACTTCTAGGAGGAGTTGTCCTGAAATAAAAGCAAAGGAAACTTAAAATTGAATAGCACAGTGGCCAACTGGAGCACTGACTTTTTCCAAACCTTCCTCCAATATTTTCCTAATGAAGAGGATCTGGCTGCTGGTTTCTGCTTCTGGCCCCGGTGTCAGGGAACTCCCCAAGGGAGGGAAGGAAGAGCCACCCACGGTTGTTTGGATTTTCCTTCTTTTTGAAACCAATGATGGACTCTGGACTGAGCACCTCACCAGGATGGTGAAAGAGACCAGCTGAGAGTTGCGATCCCGGGGGAGAGCTCCGCAGCTCATCCTGGCTGCTCATTTTCTACCAGACTGTTTGCCCAGGTTTGGTCTGGGGAGTAGCCCAGACCCTTCCAGCCCTGGTTCATTGAAATAGCAAAGAAGAAGACAGACGTGGCCCCTGTCCCAATGACATAGATATGGGAGGGACAGCCAAGCAAATAATTACACAAGTCATTTCCCACTTTGTGCAAGAAGGGCCGCAGCTCATCAGTACCAAGTGCTACCCATGATTGGGGCCTGGAGTAGGTCAAGTCGGCTGAGACTAGTGGGTGAAGAGACCCCCAGGCAAAGGGGAAAAGGAGGGTCTGTTCCAGAAAGAATAGCCTGCTTGGAGGCCGTGAGGTCCACACCACTTGCAAGGCACTGAAGGAAGCCACCTACAACTGAGGCCAGAGAAAGGGGCAAAATTCAACAAGGAAAATAGTATGGAGGTTCCTCAAAAAGTACACACAGAGCTGCCATATGATCCAGCAATCCCACTTTTGGGTATTTATCAAAAACAAAAAAACAAAAAAAAAACTGAAATCAGGACCCCAAAGAGACATGCACTCACCTGTTTACAGCATTGGTCACAACAGCCAAGATGCAGAAATAACCCAAATGCTCACTGATGGACAAGTGGATAAAGAAAATGTAGTCTATTAATATGCCACAGTAGTCTATTAATACTCCAGAGTGTTATTTACCCTTTCAAAAGAAGGAAATCCATGTGTGACAGCAGGATGAACCAGGAGGACAGAATGCCAAGTCAAATAAACCAATCAGAAAGAAATACCGTACGATTCCACTTACATGAAGACTCAGATAGTCACCCTCATAGAAACACAGGGCAGAAATGGTAGCTGCCAGGGGCTGGAGCAGACAGGGGAAATGGGAAACTTCTGTTCACCGGTATGAAGTTTTGGTTTACAGGATGAGTAAGTTCTAGATAGAGTTCTGCTATCCAACATCGTGCCTGGGACGAACAACATTGCATTGTGCACCTAAGAGTCTGTTAAGAAGGTAAATCTCACGTTAAATGTTAAGTTAAATGTCAAGTTAAATGTTCTTACTATAATTAAAAAAGTAAGCATGCAATGTACTTGGCACAATTAATATCCCAATATTAGCCGAGACATTAATTGTGATGGTTTTTTAGCTCTGCTAATGAAATGGTATTTTGGCATTATCCACCTGCTGTTCAAAACATTCTCAGAATGCTCAGATGGTTTTTGCCATCTCCCATGAATGGCGTGTTGTAAAGAGGCCCAGCCTCCAGCCTCAGAAGTACTTCTCTCCCTCAGGAGCCTCCCCGGTCTGTGTGGGGATCCTGCAGGTTCACCTGAGACACCGGGGTGACTCGAACAAGAGAACAACTTGGCTCAAAGCAGAGAAGCCCTGCCGGTAGCTGGGGTCGCCCATCATTTACCTTTCTTCCAACCCAGGGCTTCGAGGATGGGCAAACCATGCACTCACACAGGCCACATACTCAATGTTCTGCTGTCACCATCTTGAAATTCTTAATTTTTTTTTTTTTTTTTGAGATACGATCTCACTCTGTCACCCAGGCTAGAGCGCAGTACCATCATAGCCTACAGCAACCTCAAATTCTTGGGCTTAAGTGATCCTCTTGGCTCAGCCTTCCAAGTAACTGGGACTATAAGTGTCCATCAAAACACCTGGCTTGTTGGTTGCTTTTTTTTTTTTTTTTTTTTTTTTCCCTATTCTTAGTAGAGATGGGGGTCTCACTCTTGCTCTCAGCAATACACCCACCTTGGCCTCTCAGAGTGTTAGAATTACAGGCATGAGCCACCATGCCTGGCCCTGAAATTCTTAGTTTTTTAACAAGGAGTCCTACATTTTTATTTTGCACTGGACCCTGTTAATTATGCAGCTGGTCTTGCTACATCCTGAGTAGTTCATTATATTTTTCCTTCCGATTACTAAGAGTTTCGTTTGTAAGGAATAAAATGATCAGGACAAAACTTGTTTCTTCCAGTAACACCTCTGGGGCTGTTGCAGAGCTCCTTATACCCTGACCCTCTGGGTGGCTTCCCAGTTGGCCCACTCTTCAACCTATTTCTGGGGCCAAGAACTGTTGGGATCCTTGGAGAGCAGCTGCACCAGTGTTTACAGCTCCTCCTTTCACCATATTGGGCAAATTGCCAGCACTGGAAGACAGGACCACTTCAGCATTAAGAGCAAAAGCAGTGGACTTAGATGAACCTGCGTTCAAATCCCAGCTCTGCCTTTTACATCGCTAAGCCTGAAAAGATAATAGAACTGTAGGACTGTTGTGGAAATTAAATAAGATCACAAATACAGAGTGTTCCAGACACAGCAGGTGCTCTGTGTTAGCTGTTAGCATTTCTAGAGCTTCCAGCGTCTCTCCTCGCACCATGTGCAGTCTTGGTGGGGCTACCAATCAGGACACAGGGCTCCTCACCACAGACGCCAAACCGGGATCTATGGGTTTCTCCCACTACATCTTCTTCTCAATGTGCTTGCACTGCTCAGAAAGCAGCCAGTCCTGCTCTCTCTGAAACTAATCAAGAAAGAGGCAAAGATGAGAAAAACTTCAATATATTTTCACTGAGTTCCTCAATGATAGTTTCAGCTGTCAAAACCTTTATAGCTGCCTGGTTCTCCAGCCTTGCCTTGAACCCTGTGAGTTCCCTACATCCTTACAATAAGCTCGCTTTTTCCTCACATTATTTACAGTAGCTTCTGTTGCTTACAACCTAAGTCTCTAATTTATTCACCATTCTTGGGGGAATGTGGACAGATGGCCAGATTTTTCCCCCCAAGAGTCGATTCACACGAGACATTAGACCCAGCCCATGTAGCACAAAGTTGATCATGGAGTAAAAGTGGGGGTAGACCCTCTCCTAGTACCTGTGCAGGTGGGAAACCTGTGAGTGCACCTGACCCATGGGAAGTCTCCCAGCAAGCCAACCAGCCCAGCACCTTCCTTCCTATGGGAAGGCACTTGCACATTTGGTCTCAAGCTGCAGAAACTAGAGCTGCCGCTATGCTCCCCAGACAGAGTGGACCTGAAGTCTGCAGTACTGATTTCAGGAGGGGGCCCAGCCCTCAATTATCCCTTGCCCCTTCCCCCCCCCCCCCCAGCCTTCCCACAGCATGTCAGCAGCACACAGAGCTGGCCCAGCAGAGCCCTCCCCAGGCCTGTGTGTCCACAGATGGAGGAGGCGACTGTGCCTTCTGGGATGATCAGGAGGCCATGGAGCAACACCCACAGCTGCCTCTGCCCTCATAGGAGCAATTTATTCTTCAGGACAATGATCACCCGATCCTCCCAGAACAGAGTCATCTGAACAAGTGAGTGCCCACAAGGGCACATCTCACTAAGCTTTAGCATAAATTTATTTATCAGATTGCTTTCCTGCTAAAACACATACTCTGGAGCAGGGACAGAAAAAAACAATCAGCAAGAGGCATCAAAAGTGAGAGTTAGTAGCCAAGCACTGCAGTTCGTGCCTGCAATCCTCGCACTCTGGGAGGCTGAAGCAGTGGATTGCTTGAGATCAGGGGTTGGAGACTAGCCTAAGCAAGAGGAGACCCCATCTCTACTAAAAATAGAAAACCTATCCAGCCGTTGTGGCAGGTGCCTGTAGTCCCAGCTACGAAGCAGGCTGAGGCAGGATTGTGAGAACCCAGGAGTTTGAGGTTGCTCTGAGCTACAATGCCACAGTGCTCTACCCAGCGTGACACAGTGACTCTGTCTCAAAGGAAAAAAAGAAAAAAGTTGAGAGTTAGAAAGTCCTTTAAAGATTATCCACTCCAGCATGCCCGTCTTACAGGTGAGAAAACTGAGGCCCAGAAAGGGGCGGGGCCTGCTATGAATTGTGTCTCCCCAAAATTCATGTATTGAAGTCCTAACCCCCAGTACCTCAAAGTGTGATCTTATGTGGAAAAGGGGCCTTTGCAAATGTAATTAGTTAAATTTAGATGAGGTAAGCCTTAAGCCAGCATGACTTATTCCTTATAAAAAGGGGAAACTCGGAGAAAGCACACACGGGGAGAAGGCCATGTTAGCAGGAGGGCAGAGAGCAGGGAGATGTGTTTGCAAGATAAAGATCACTCGAAAACCACTGGAAAGTATGTGGGACATGGAATGGATTCTTCCAACCCGGCCAACATCTCCATCTTAGACTTTAAGCCTCTGTAACAGTGAGAGCAGAAATTTCTACTGTGTAAGCCACCAATGTGTATCCAGGGGTCCTCAAACTTTTTAAATAGGGAGCCAGTTCACTGTCCCTCTGACCTTTGGAGGGCTGGACTATAGTTTAAAAAAAAAAACTATGAACAAATTTCTACGCACACTGCACATATCTTATTTTGAAGTAAAAAAAACAAAATGGAAACAAATACAATCACACCGCCTCAAGTGACCCGTGGGCTGTTGTTTGAGGACCCCTGGATACTTTCCCACAGCAGTCCTAGAAGCTAATGAGTCTTCTAACAATTTTTAATGCATTCTAAGCTCATTATTAGTATTACTTGCTCATTGTCATTTTTATATGATTTATATTCCATCTCCTTCCATCGAAGAATTCCAATAGCACTTGAGGAATAGGCCAAGAAGAAATAAGCACCAGGAAAAATTAAAACTGAAGTAAGTCAAGACCAGATGGTAAAATGGGAAGTCCTACCCAATCAATAGTTAACCCACAACTCTTTTGCTTTGCTTCCTACTTGGCAAAGCAAAAAGATAAATTTGACCAGACCAATAAATCTTTTTTGGTGCTGAACACAAAAGAAACAGGAGACTAAGAAATATAAAGGCCCATGGCATCAACAGCATCCCTCCAGCAAATGGAACAACATAAAGAGATTCAACCAGAAAAATCATTGCTGAAGCCAAGACTTGCATTGGGACCCCTGAATCCCAGTGTGATGTTATTTCTTTCATTCATTCAACAAACTTTGCACGAAGGCCACCTCTGCGCCAGGTGCAGGACACACAGTGATGAACAAAATACAGAAGCTAACGACCTGGTCTCTAGAAGCTAGTGGAGGAAGACAGAAACATTACAATCCTAATACCCTGAGATGAGGGCTGCGAGTCTCTGCCCCCACACAGAGCTCCCACCACGGGTGCTGCAGCTGGGAATCTTGGTTTCAAAAATCAAATTCCCTGTGGTGGCTTAAAGAAAAGGGAGGTTTGGGCTAAAGATATGGGCATGTCTTATGCCCAGTGGAGCCTTAGGACTGGCTGGAATCACGGCCTTGGGTGTGGTTCCTGGATCAACAGCGGCAGCTGGGAACTTAGGAGAAATGCAGAATCCTGCACCCTACCTGGACCTATCAAATCAGAATCTGCCTTTTCACAAGAGTCTGGGTGGTTCATACGCATATGACAGTTTGAGATGCACCCAGTGGGGAACCGGGAAGTCTCTCTTGTCTCATTCTTCTCTCCCCCTACAGACTGGTTTCTTCTGTTTGTTCTCTACAACTGAGAAACTGTGGCTGTACTTGGCACCTGCTAGCGTGCTAGGAGATGGCTCTGGTTCTCAGTCACAATTCTAAACTCCTGGTAGAGGAGGAGGACTGATTGTTCCAGACTGGATCATGACTCGTCCTCAGTCAACTGGACCGTCCCTGATCCCAGTCAGCTCTGGTCAAGAAGCAGGACCACACAGAACAGAAACGGCTGCTGGGAAGGCCAAACTGCTCTACCCTGCAGGTCCCAGGGAAGGGCCCGGTACAGTCGACCCAAGGGGCGCCCTGAGGAAATGCTCACAGGATTCACATTTGGGTGGTTGAGAGCACCAGTGCTGGGGGTAGGCTGCCTCTGTTCCACTGCTAACTCCACTGTTGTTAAACCGTGTGGTTGTGGGCAAGCGGCTGAAACTCTGTGAGCCTCTGTTTCCTCCTCTACTGGATGGAAGTAAGTCGTAGTACCTGCTTCATCAGACGCCTGCAAAGCTTGAATGGGATAATGTGTGTAAAGCTCTTCACTCAACACCTGCCAACAAAGCAGGCATTCAATAACTATTAGCTATCATTATTTTTATAGATATCATCAATAGTATTACCACTGGCAACAAAGAATGGTGGTGACAACAATGTCATAAAGACAACATCAAAGTGTTCAGAAAAATAAATCTCCTCCTCAACGAGTCTAGTGATTTCTAAGGAAATCCAGGCCACAAACTTCTAATTCATCTTGTAGTACTTGTTAAGTTTGCTGTTTTGCACCATAACCTTGACTGACACCATTAATTTCCACAGTGTATCCACCCATACATTCATGTTTTCTAAGGCTACCCTGTGCCTGTCACCATTCCAGGAGCTAGGGACACAACAAAGAGATAAAATCATCCCCTAGGGAAGTTGATAATCCAATCCATCCTTTCCTCAAAGCACAGGGCACACACAACCTCTGGTCTTAAGAAGGTGACCTTGAGGAAATATAGGCACAGTATTAAATACCAATGAGTAACGACAAGGGTTAGTCCCTATAGTGTTTCCTACATCTCTCACTACAAATTATCACACATCCTGTGGCTAAAAAATGACAGACATTTATTCTCATTCAGTCCTGAGGGCCCAGAAGTTCAAAATCCAAGTGTCATCAAAGTTGATTCCTTCTGGAAGCTCTGAGGCCAGAACCACTCTGTGCCTCTGCCCCAGCTCCTGGTGGCTGCTGGCCAGCCTTGGAGACAGGTGATTCCAAATTCTTCATCCATCTTCATATCCTCCTATGTCTTAAACCTCCACTTCTTTTCTGTCACAAGGACACTAGTCATTGGAGTTAGGTCTCACGCTCAATTCAGGATGATCTCATCCTCAGATCATGTAATCACACATCCAAAGACACTATTTCCAAATAAGGTCACAGTCACAGGTAGCAGGTGTTAGGATTTAGGCCCTACCGTGGGCCCTTTTCCACTCTCTGACTCTCCTCAGCCTTCCTAATTACACAGAGGGGAAAGCCCCTATCTGTGCTTAATATCTCTTCGAGGCTGACCAGTCTCCATTTTTAAACCCAGCCCCAGCTGACCCTGGGCTGAGCCTTGAGCTGGCAAAGGTGACTTCTGCCCCAGAAATGGACCCTGATGTGTCACATCAAGGGGCCTCCTTGCCCTTTGGGCTTCACGATACATCCAGAGGGGCAGAGAAAAGTGAAGATGGAGTATTTACCTGCAGGTCCCTTCTTCAGATTGCCTTGATCTGGCTGAAACCCTTCACTAAGGTCATTGCTCCTTGAAGAGTAGCCATGGGCACAGGCCACTCCCATAGGAGTCCACCAACCTCCCCCTCGCCTCCCTACACCTGCCTTGACTTATCCTAATTTGAGTGTGCCATCTCTCAAATTAGGGAGTGAGCCTCCCTGCTGGGCTCAAACCAATGCAGAGAATGACTCAAGTTTCGGAAACACATGGATGTTCCACATCTCCAAAGTTCAACATAGTCTAAGCCAATAAGGTCACACCTTCTCTGAGCTGAGATCTCAGTAATGAATGTCAATCTCTCTCTCTCTCTCTCTCTCTCTCTCTCTCTCTCTCTCTCTCATCTCTGTGTCTTTCCTTCTCTCTCTTTCTCTCCATCCATTTTTTTCTCTCCCCCTTTCTCCCTGCCACACACATACCTCTCACCTTCCAACCTCTGCTGATCACAAACCAGGCCACGGAACCCCCACCTACCCTCTCTCTGTGCCAGCAGCTGAACAGATGAGGCTTCCAGAAGAGGTTTCAGGAACCAAGCCAACACCATCCGCAGCAGCCCAGCACTCTGTGACAAGTGGCTTCAGGCAGTGGGAGTCTGAGAAGCTCCCCTGAGATGAAACTGGGCTCTGTACTCCCTCCAACTTTCCCTTGTACCTTCAAAATTAATAAGGCTACCCAAGATTTGTCCTACCAGCAGGACCACACTTAAGACAGCATGCTCTAAAAAAAGGAAATAGATGTTTCACACAAAGACAGGCAGGGAGTAGAGGAGCTGGGCTGAGAACACTTTGTGCAAAAGGCAAGGCCTGGGAAAGCAGTTTGAAATTAAAGAGAAAAATCACAACAGCTAAAATGTATTGATCTCTCCTGCACTAGATCCACGCTGCAGTCTCCCCTCCTCAAGCTCTGCCTCATTTAACCCTCATGGCCGCTGGGTAGGAGGCAGTGACTGCACCTCCTTTACACACAAAAACTGGTGCTTATAAGATACAATCACGGGTCAAAGGTCATACAGCCCACAAGTGGTTCAGGCTGGGTTGTAACTCAAGTTCATCTTTCAGAGTTACTGGGTCAGACTCCAGAGAGAGACAGACAGTAAAAAGAGAAAAAGTGGACAACTCAAAAGCCAGTCCTACGAGACCTGCCCATGGAAGAAAGACTCAAGGCTTCTGCCTAGAAGAAAGAAAATCATTTTACCATAAGGACATTTGCACCAGAATGTTGACTGCAGGTCAATTCACAATTGCCAAGATGTGCAAGCAACCCACGTGCCCATTAACCCGTGAATGGATTAACAAGCTGTGGTAGATGTATATCATGGAGTACTACCAGACTTAAGGAAAGAGGGAGACTTTCTATCTTTTGTGTTTCCCTGGATGGAGTTGAAACACATTTTCTTAGTAAAGTATCTTAAGAATGAGAAAAAAATATCCAATGTACTCAATACTAATATGAAACCAATATATAAACAAGTACATGTCCACACGAAAGAAAAGTACAAGTACAGTCTGGTGGGGAGGAAGGGAGAGGTTGGGGGGAGAGGTGAGGGGGAGGACAATTGGTGAGGTTTCACCACATGTGCACAGTGTGAGGGGCTCAGCATGTCCCCTGGGTGAAGGGCTCAACTACAACTTGAACTTTACCTTAGAGATGAAACAAAACATTTATACCCTCATATTAATTGGAAGTAAAAAATAAAAGACTCAGAAACAAAAAGATCACAAGTTTATCCTCAAGTCCCCAGCGGGAGTTAGCCACCACCCCTGGAACCCCACCGGGCTGCCTCAAGTGGACCTGGGCCAGCTCCATGTGACAAGGAGAATGATCTCAGGGCTTCTGCTCAAATAGAGGAAGGGACACCAACCCTCACGGGATAAGGCCCAGAGTAGATTGGCCTCCTGAGTTGGCCTTTCTGGAAAGGAATTATAAGTATTCCCATATCTCCTCCTCTGGAAAGTCACCCCGGGCTTCCCTGGCGGAGCTGGTGGGCAGCTCCTTCTTCCACCCATTCTGTGCACATTTCTCAGTTTCAACATTGGCCACATCGCCCGGGGTTCATGTGCTCCAAAGTTGCTCCTGCCAGATGCAGGTCCCGGGCCTGAGACCTGCTCTCTCAATATCCCAGCTCCTCGGGTAACCCACACGGCAGTAGGCAGGAGCTAGTACACGGCATCCCCTGGAAGGCCCGAGGGACCCTCAACAGTGCCTCGTGGGATATGGCATGGCATGTTTTTCCTCAATGGGAAATTGATTTTCAGGCTATTTTCAAGCAATAAGTGACTTGTCCCATTCAAGTGACTTTAAAATGAGTCTCCCTTTACACTACCAGTGATGGCACACGCTGACATCATTAGCTGTACTAAGAAGGACACAGCATCACTTATGCTGTATTCCTGCCAAAACTGCCTCACCTGCCCCTCCTCGGGAAGCAGGAATCAGATCCCCCCATCCTGCATTTGCAAACGGTCTACACTGGGCTGTTTAAAAGTGGCAATGTTATCTCACACACAAGCAGGGGCTAGAGACCTTTTAAAAACACGAAAACCAAATGCAATGTATCATCTTCGGTTGGAGATTGAATTTTTTTTAAATGCAGCCATAAAGCATATTATCAGGACAATGAGGGAATCTGACTGCATTAAGTGAGAGTATTATATCATCATTCTTGAGCGTAATTGTCACATGGTCACATAGGGGAACGTGTTTAGGCTATACGTTACCAAGTGTCCAGGGTGTACATTACCAAGTGTCCAGGGTGAAGTGTAAAGCCTGTACTGACTCTCAAGTACATTCAAAGTGTAAGCACGTGTGTGTGTGAAGAAAAGGACAGGGAAGTGGGGACAGGGGAAAAACATACCCAATGAAGGAGAATATTCAGTGATGGGTGAGGGGTATGTAGGTGTCTGTCATGCTGTGTCTGTTGTTTTCCTGCAGGTTAGAAATTTCTTGAGATAAAAATTTGAGAGTATGGCAGTGCCCATAGCTGAGTGTGTAGGGTATGGCACCAACCACATACTCCGGCGCTGGTGGGTCCGAACCTGGCTCAGGCCTGCTAAACAACAATGACAACTGCAACAAAAGAAATCCAAGACATTGTAGCAGGAGCCTGTAGTCCCAGCTACTGGGAGGCTGAGGCAAAAGAATCACTTAAGCCCAAGAGTTTGAGGTTGCTGTGAGCTGTGACGTCATGGCACTCTACTCAGGGTGATAGCTTGAGACTCTGCCTAAAACAAACAAACAAACAAAAAATGAGAATAAAGATGCCTAGGAATGGAACCACTGGTTTAGAGGTTAGATGTGTGCCAATTTTTTAAAGTTAGAACCAGCCACTCGGCGTGAGGGACAAGGACGTTCAGCGTCTCACAGCCACTCATGGAGTGGACCAGAGCAGTAGGAAGGTCAAGCCCAGCTGAGCTTATTGGAAGGAAGCAACGTCCTCTGAATAAATACATTGAAAAGGATCAAATAAACCATACTTGCGCAAAGTGCAAAAATAAAAACTAGGACTTAAAAATCCGGCCCAAAGCTTCAAGCAAACATTGGAGAGAGATAACAAGGGTCACCACAAGAAACCCCCAGGCAGAGAGATAAAAGGGGTCCAGCTCCTATTCTTCCCTTGGCTGCAATGGTTAAAGCTTCTCACCAATTCCCAAGTTCACAGGCATGTAAAGTAAATCGCATACAATCTCCATAGAGGAAAGACTCAAACATTTTCAATGAAACTTTTTCTCACCTTCATAACACCTCCCTTTGACTCTGATGCCATTCTAGCAAGCCTGGGGACTATGTCAACCCCCAAGACATCCCCGAGCAGCAGCCCAACAAGACAGATAAAACACCTGGATTCAGCCTGGCCCGAGTTCCAGTCCTGCCTTCCCTCCCACTAGCCACATGGCTCTAGTCACTTAACTTCTCTAAGCCTCACTTTCCTTAACTCTAAAGGGAGTGTGGCCAGACACGGTGGTACACACCTGTAGTCCCAGCTACTCAGAAGGCCAAGACAGGAGGATGGCTTGAGTCCAAGAGTTCTAGCTGTAGTGTGCTCTGCTGATCAGGTGTCCACACTAACTTTGGCATCAATATGGTAACCTCCCAGGAGCGGGGGGTCACCAGCTTGCCTAAGGAGGGTGAACTGGCCCAGGTGGGAAATGGAGGTCAAGCTCCTGTGCTAATCAGTAGCAGGATCTCACCTATGAATAGCCACTGCACTCCAGCCTGGGCAGCATAGTGAAACTCCGCCTCTAAAAAATAATAATAATACAAAAATAAACAAATGAAAGGGGTGTGATCAGTGGATGACAGCCATTGTCATTTACTGAAGTTGTGCCTGTGATGTACTTGGGCAGTGTCTGGCACACAGTAGGCTTAAATAAGTCAATAAAGTATTATTGACAAAGCCAATTCCCTGACTCCCCTTGCAGGCAGAATGAGGGCATCAGATGCCCCCTCTCCAGGAATTAAACTGCATTTTGACCATAGATTTAGACCTGTCTTGGGGTCACCCTATTCTCCTTGGTTCATAGATTTTGTTTAATAAATGGTGAGTGAGTGAGCGATCACTTTTGGTACAAATACTACCAGCAGCTAATGTTTGCATAACCCTCGCCGCCCGCCAGGAAGGAGCCTTAGCTTGTGTACTCCTCCCCACAATCCTGCAAGGTACATTGAACAGAAGAGGGAGTAAGGCTCTTATAGTTAGGGCAGCTTGCAGAAAAACACAAACATCTAAAGCAGCAGCTCTCACCCTGTGGGTCGAGACCCCAGGAACTGTATTAAAGGGCCGTGGCATTAGGAAGGTTGAGAACCACTGAAAGGGTCACTGGCTCTAAATGGCCCTGAACACAAAATCCCTCCCTTAACCATCACTCCGTCTGGGGATATCTCCCCTCCTGACCCTGAAGTATGTCAGCCTGGTGTGTCCCCATCTGTTATCCAGAGCCGACAGCCATGTCCCAGGACCGCTCCACCAAAGGAAGAATCACGTCCTGCCCACCAGACAGCCAACAATATGCTCCCTGCCCCATTTGCCTCCAAAGTTACAAGCTTCTCATCCAGACTCAAAGAGTAGGCCTGAGTTTCTCATGGCAAAAGGGCCCCCAAACTATCCTTCTTAATAGACAGCTGCTGTTTCCCAGTTAATTCTAACAGCAAGCACATACATTAGGCACAGGCAGGGAACCAAGACCCCCTGAAAAAAACTATTTTTCTTGAATGCTAAGAGATCCCTTTTCTACCCCAGGCTTTCATTTCCTTTCACTCAAACGCCGGTTCTATTAAAGCCAAATTACACCACAGAAATGACTGTGGAGTGTACATCAGCAGATCAATTTATTTAATTAGCCTGGGTAATTATAGAGGAGTGAAAAATGCCTTGTGGTGGGAAGGCACTCAAGGCGCGTGGGAGCGGATGGTACACGTGTGCTCCCCAGCCGGGGAGGCTCTGCATAGTACACAGGCGGTGGGCCAAGGTAGCCACAGAGCAGCACAGCTCCCTGACGTCCCCACCAGATGCCGAAATAGCAGAGGCTTCCAAACAAAGGCTGTTGAGAGGCAATGAGGTTTTCTCCTGTGCTCAAGGGATCCTCCAGTGCCAGACTCTCTTTTAATTGTGATAAGAACAATTAATGTGAAATCTACCTACTTAACAAAATTATAAGTGCACAAAACAGTCTTGTTTACTACTGCTGGAACAATGTTGTACCTCATCCAGAACTTGCATATCTTGCATAACTGAAACTTTTTGTCCCTTAAACAGCAACACCTGCTGTTGTTGCATATGGCAGAATTTCCTCCTTTTTTAAAGGCTAAGTGATACTGCATTGTACTTAATAGATAATGGAGAAATTAGAACCCTGCATACTGCTGGTGGGATTGCACAGTGATGCAGCTGCTATGGGAAACAGGACGGAGCTCCTGAAAGGTAGAGCTGCTGGGTGACTCAGAAATCCCTCTTGTGCACATACACCCAGAAGAACTGAAATCAGGATCTCAAAGGGACAGCTGCCTGCCCATGCTCACTGCAGCACTACTCACAACAGTTGAGGTACGGAAGAAAGCCAAGCATCCATCAGGGGGCAAACAATGGACAAAGCAATGGCAGTGAGGGTTTCACAACAGCATCAGGCATAGGGAGTTCCACAGACTGAACCTCTCCCAAGAAAAGGAGTCCTCACTCTAAACCAACACCCAGAGTGTGCACACACGTCTGCTGGACACTGTTGGCACATCTGCTGTTGGCACAATTTCTTATTCCATGTCTGTCCTTCTTGCTGGGCTGTAAACTTCTGAGATGTGTAATCCCGGTCACATTACTTAACCTTTCCATGCCTATTTACTCATCTGTAAATGGAGATAGGACAGTAGTGACTACTTCATATGACTGTTGAAATAAAACACTCTATGTAAAATGCTTAACACGGTATGTGACACATAGCGAGCACTTGGTAAATTTCTTCTATTACTATTAGTTATTAATATAAGTCCAGCACCTAGTAATCACTATGCATTCATTCAACAAACATGTGTTGGATGGATGGGAGAAGGGATAGGATAAAATTAAGTGGATAAATGAGTAGATGGAAGGAAGGATGGGTAGATGAGGGAGTGAATGGATGAGTAGATGGGTGGGTAGACGGGTGGATGGATGAGTGCATGGATGGGTAGATGGATGGTGGGTGGATGGGTGGGTGAGTGGAAGTGTGGGTGGATGGATGGGTGGATGAGTGAGTGGATGGATGGATAGATGGGTGGATAGATGGATGAGTTGATGGATAGGTAATGGGTGGATGGCTGGGTAGATGGATAGGTGGGTGAATGAATGGGTAGATGGACGGGTGGATGGATGGGTGGGTGGGTGGATGGATGAGTTGATGGGTAGGTAATGGGTGGATGGATGAGTGGATGGATGGGTAGATGGATGGTGGGTGGGTGAGTGGATGGATGGATGGATAGACGGATAAGTTGATGGGTAGGTAATGGGTGGATGGATGAGTGGATGGATGGGTGGATGGATGGTGGGTGGGTGGGTGAGTGGAAGTGTGGGTGGATGGATGGTGGGTGGGTGGGTGAGTGGATGGATGGATGAATAGATGGATGAGTTGATGGATAGGTAATGGGTGGATGGATGGGTAGATGGATGGGTGGGTGAATGAATGGGTAGATGGACAGGTGGATGGATGGGTGAGTGGATGGATAGATAGATGGATGAGTTGATGGATAAGTAATGGGTGGATGGATGGGTAGATGGGTGGATGAATGTGTGAGTGGATGGGTGGGTGGGTGGACAGGTAATGAGTGGATGGGTGGGTGAATGGGTGAGTGGATGTGTAAATGGGTGGGTGGGTAGATAGTGGATGAGTGGATGGATGAGTGGAAGGGTAGGTGGGTGAGTGGGTGGCTGCATAGTGATTATCTAAGTGTATGGTAGCAATAAGACATATGACATGACCCTTGCCTTCAATAACAGTCTCTGCTGTGTGTCTAATGCTTCCTCGTTTATGAAGAGGCATCTTTTAGTCCACCTGACATAGGTGAATTGTTCCATTTTACAGAAGAGGAAAGCACAGATCAAGTTTATTCATCCAAGGATCTATTGAGAACCTGCTATGTGTCAGGCACTACTCCACTTCACAGATACAGCACCAAACAAACAAAAATCCCTGCCTTCTTGCAGTGCAGATTCTAGTTGAGAGAAATAAGCAATAACAGAAATGTAAAGTATGCAAGACGGCACGCAATGTTATTAAGAAACACAAAGCAGGAAGGGGAGACACAGGGGCCAGGAGGTAGATGGGTAAGACTGAAAGGTTACTAGGACAGCCAGGTAAGATCTTACAGCACAGGTGTCGCTTGAGCCTGAAGGAATGAGAGAACAAGCCAAATGGATACCTGGTAGAAGAATTTTCCAGGCAGAGGGAGCCGCCAATGCAAAGCCAAATAGCAGCCAACAGTTACAGGATATGTCCCATGTGCCAGGCCCTGTCCTTAGGGCTGAACATATGCTCAGCTAGTTAACCTGCACACCAGCTCCTGAGGGAGGAGTTGTTATCCCCACTTTGCAGATGGGAACACTGAGGAGCAGAAAGCCTGAGTCACTTGAGAGAGCTGGGACCTGACTGAGGCAGAAACTCAGCTCCAAAAACCACACCCTTAACAGTCACTTTCTGCAACAGACCAGAGTTGTGCCTCTGAAAACAGCAATGCCAGGATTTGACCCAACTCCACTCCCACGGCATGTTTGACTCTCCTTTGCTGCACTGAAAATTGGGAGGATGAGACATGCACACAGGGAAAAGGAAATGCCAAATGCCAGGTCCAAGAGGGGGCCCCAGATGAAGGGTGACATCTGGAGCACATTGTTACAGACACTAACGGTCCTACTTTCCAGCCTTGGCTCTCACTGTCCCCTCTCCTCTACAGCATGCCCTCTCTTCTCACCCAACTGGAGAAATCCTTGGCATCCTTTGAGAAGAGGTTCTAACGTCATCACTTCTCTGCAGTTTTTCCAAATTAACTCCCTCGTTTTGGCTTTCTCGACAATTTACATAATGATGGTGACTTAAATGAGACATTTTATGGTGGTGAAGAGGCACCAGGCGTGTGCTCATCCTCTCTCACCACTGCGCTTTAAGATTGGGGCTTTTTTGTCCACCACCTGGACACACCGAGACCGGAGGGATGGGCTTGCAAAAACTCACGTGGCTGGCACTGATCAAGCCCAGAATCTGACCTCCCCTTGGCCTCCAAAGACTGGGAGCTCCACAGAGGTAATAGTTTGTCACACTGTGCTGTCCCCTTCCCCAGGTAGTGGCTCCTGAAGGGCAAAGGTCTTTCCATCTCCAAGTCTCAGCGCAGATCCTGCAAGGCATTTGCTAACTGTCCTCCACACCAGACGTGTCGTTCCACCTATCTCAATGGAAGCGCGTTTCCCTGGTAGCTTCACATGGGTGTAGTTAACAGGGTTTCTTCCACACAATATGGTTGAGGAGTTTCTGGAAGGTCAATATATCCTAAAATATCTCCCAACCAGCCCACTCATGTGCCCTTCAGCCCAGGCACTATGTCCAGAAGGCCCCTTGTTAAAACGTGAGCCCAGAGGCTGGAAGGGGGTGGTAGTGCTTCATCTGTTAACCCATCACCTGCCACCACTCTCTCCCACACATGGCAAGGCAACTCCTTCCAAAGCTCATGGTTTGGTTGCTAGAGGAAGAAGAAGGCAGCTGATTGCTCTGAGTCTGTGTCTGTGGCTTCAGGTTTGGTTTGAACGGAGTATTTTTTGTTGCATTGTTTTGAGGGACACCATGGGGAAGAGTGGAGGAAAGGAATGGGGGTACACAGCACCTGCTTCTCAAGCACCTTGGCTTGTCTTGGATGTGGCAAAACTCTAGGCTCTGGCAGCACTGCTGCAGGGCCCAGGTCACAAAATACAATGAAAACTGGAGAAGGGACTGGTTTCCCCTCTGTGCAGAGTACAGCCCCGTCTGTCTCTTTAAGGACAGGTAACTTACGGCACCTTGGGGGCAGCCCCACAGGACTGAACACCTCTGTCCTTATGATGGTGCCACCAGCTCTGAGGCTTCTCAAGAAAAGAGGAGGGGGATGGGAGCAGGAGAACTTGACAGGTACCTGTGGTGCCTCCAGTGGGCAGACAGTGAATGGACAGCTGCAAAGGTGGAGCCTGCATATCTCATGGATGCAGATGGAGGCAAGACACGAATTTGGGGTTACCAATACCAACATGCCCCCCTCAGTACCATCAATGACAAAACTCAAGGACATTGCAATGACACTTCTGCTTTCCTAAAAGCATGTTCTGTGCATGCTTAATATAAAGCTGGATAATTATGTTCACTTTTTTCAATAAAGTTTTATTTCACTCAACCAAAAAAAAAAAAAAAGTGAAATCTTGATGGACGCTCTTTGGCATACAGAGGACACCTGTGCTGAAGCTGAGAATTCCGAGCAGCTTTCCCCAGTGTGATGTGCTGTCAGAGTATCCTCACAGCCAGAAGAAAACTCCCAAAAGGGAAAATGGCCTTTTGGGCATGGAGTCTATAAACCTAAAGGGAGAACGAATATTCCAAACTGGAAAGTTTGGGATTGGGGGGGAAGGATGTGGTGAAGAGGAACAAAATAAGGAAGAGCCAGGGAATGTGACTCAGCTGGACGTGCCGTGCTGGGACCCTATGGGAAGTTTGCTTTGGTGGTTTGATTCCTAATTGGGTTGCTTTGGGACCAGAAAGTAAAGAGACTCACAGTCTCTACCATGGCACAGATGCTGCAGGACACACTGACAGCTGACCAAAGGACCCAAAGCACTGGGATCAGCTAGAGAGGGAGCAGCCAATCAGGGGAGGGAACCAAAACTTAGCGTAAGTGGCCAAGAGCAGTGGGCATTTGCAGAGAGGGTTAGGGAGAGAAAAAACACTTCCACAAAAACACTAAAAGCAAAGGCTCAGTTCTTAAAACGTTTACACAGATGAGTGAGGTCGATACCCTCATTTCTCTGAAAACCGCAGTAAGGTTGCAACATGAACATTGGCACCCCACCCAGTGCAGACAAGCATGGGCGGCATTAAAAAGAACATGCCAGCCCAGACATGGAGAAAGACTAGTCTCTGGTTACATGTGCCCAAGAGTTTTTTCACCATTTCCCGAAAGAGAAACCATACATTTCTACCAGAAATCTATTACATAGAATGCATATTGCAAAAATAAGCACTCCTAAATGAACTCTTTAGAAAAATGTATAGGTTATCAGTATAGAATGGGCTGCCATCGCTATCCAATCACCCTTTTGCCATGTTCAAAAAGTTACGAGTTGAACAATCCTCCCAATATGATTAGGTACAAACACAGGAACCAGGCAAGTAAATCGTACTTTACAATTTATTTTGAAGAACTGGCACCCAGAGTGTATTTGTATCAGCAGGATGCTCCTGAATAAGAATAATTTAAAAACCTCCAAGAATTGAAAATGTTAAAGGGAATTTAATGACTCTTAACTGAGAAGTAAGGTGTTAGGACTTTAGATACGGTTTGATCAAGCAATAATGTCACTGAACAGTCTGTCTCTGTCCCTCATCCCAAATGGATCTTAAAAGCAAATAGGGCCTGTGCTTCCTTACATCTAATGGGGAAGGAACAGAAGTCTGGACCCCCACTTTAACTGGGCCGTAGGGGTTGTGTGCTCACCCCAAATCAACCAGCATGGCCATGCAACGCCACTGCCCTCGGACTTGGCAGCGTGCTCAACCCCGAGCCAGGCACTGGGGTAAAGGGGAGGAATTATCCCGATGGCTTTGGTCTAATCATGACCCATCTTTGCACAGTGGGCTTGGGATCAGTCCCCACACACACAATTATACCATGTTGTTATAATGGTATAATTATATCTCAGGGCTCCACTGCGCCATGAGGGAGGAATAGGTGTGGGAGGAGCAGCCGTATGTCCATGACAAGGAAAGCCAGGTAAGCAGCTCATTCCGCAGGCCTCGGCTTCACCAGTTCTAATCAGGGTCTGGACATGCACCAATGAGGCCAGAGAGATGAAATGAGCTTTGGGGTACAGGTGGGGAACTGCCCACGTCTTCCTACATGGTGCAGTCTTGGACTAGCTCTGCTTCCCCAGCACAGAAGAGAGAACTGCTCTCAACAGTAACAACAGTGAGCAGTTTTGAGTCCTTCCCTGTTCTGGGGCCTGAGCCAAACGTTCTACATAAATTGCCTTATTTACACCTTGCAAGAACATGTTGAAGTAGAAAATACAATTATCAGCTGGACGTGGTGGCTCACGCCTGTAATCCTAGCACTCTGGGAGGCTGAGGCAGGTGGATTGCTTGAGCTCAGAAGTTTGAGACCAGCCTGAGCAAAATAGAGACCCTGTCGGTATTAAAAATAGAAAAAACTAGCCAGGTGTTGTGGCAGGTGCCTATAGTTCCAGCTACTAGGGAGGCCGAGGCAAGAGGAAAGAGGGGAAAGGAGGGGAGGACAAAGGGAAGGGAAGGGTTGGAGAGGGAGGAAGGTAGAGTTGGAGAGGGGAGAGGAGAGGCGAGAGGAGCGGGGAGGGGAGAGGAGAGGAGAGAAGAGGAGAAGAGGACTATTGCCTCGTTCCAACTACAAGCCCTTCCTCTGGAGCTTCCCGAGGCTTTCTCGGCCCTTTGCCTTAGACAGGGTCACTCAAAGCTGAGGACTTCTGACAGTGGACCCCAGTTCCTAAAGCCAAGGCTGCTGAGTCCCCTCAGATCTCAAAAGATGTCTGCAGGGGCCACCTTAGTCACCCCAGGCTAAGAGACAAGAGCAAAACAATGAACAAAGCAATTAGAAAGTAAAGAATTATGCCTATCCAATAAAGTCACCATCTTCCCCAAGCTCTGAAATGAAAATTTAGACCAAAGCTGTATTATGGGACGTTAACAGCATTGTCTCCACCACTGACTCCTTTTCTGTGCAGAAGGAGAGAAGGAGACTTGGCATGTTCTCTTCCCATGAAGAGAAGACGAGCAGAGCTGGCCCAAGACTGCCAGTTCCAATCTCCCCTCTTTCAGAATGTCCCCCCAGGCTCCTGCGACTCCATCCCTGGCAGGGAGCCCAGCCCTCTGTAAACTCCAGCAGACAAAAGACCCAGAAGCTCCACTGGGGTGTCTAACTGGCCCCTCAAACTTAATACACAGACTTAACATGCTGCCTGCCATCAAACCTTCCTTTTTAGTCTCTTGCATCCCCACAAAGGGGACCACCGTAAACTTGCTTTTATTATTAAGTTAGTTAAGCTAATATTATTCCTTACATCTAATGGGGAAGGAACAGAAGTCTGGAGCCCCACTTTAACTGGGCTGTAGGCCACCTACATAACATGTGGGCCCAGCACAAAATAAAGATGCCCCTGCTAAAAATTGTTCATAATTTAAAGTTGGCAACAGCAGAGTATTAAACCAAGCTTAAGACTCTCTTGAGCTTGAGCTTCTGTGCCACTGCACAAGTTGTATTCCCATGACACTGGACCTGGGCTCAAGTCAAAACCCTAGGTAATATCTCAATTCCTCTCCCCACCCCACGTCAATCCATCCCCAAGTCCTATCAGCTCCAGCTCTAAATATATCCTAATCCAACCACTTTTCACCAACTCCATCATGGCTACCACACTCCAGCCACCGCAATCTCTCTCCTGGGACAACCCTAAATGGGCTCCTTGTTTCTCTCTTGCTCCTCATCAGCCCCTTCTTCAAACAGCAGCCAGTGGAATGGCTCAGTATAAATCAGGCCATGTCATTCCCTACTCAAAAGTTTCTCATAGTTTTTCATCAGGCTTGAAGCAAGGTCTGATCTGTCCCCACTGCCCTCTCCAAGCTCGTCTCCTCCTCTTCCTCCTCACTCATTCATCCTGCTCCGGTCCTACTGGCATCCTTGTATTTAAAACACACCAAGCTTCTTCCTGCCTCAGGGCCTTTGCACTTGCTGTTCTCACTGCCTGGAACACTCTTCCCCCAGGTGTTCTCATGTGTCTGTGTTATTCGGCTCCCTCATATCATGCAGGTCTCTACTCAAATGTAATCTTCCTGAAAAAAACTTCCTCAAACACCTTTTCTAAAGTAGCCACATGCTCCCTCACTCTCCTTCCACTTACCAAGCTTTGTTTTTCTCCTGGATCCTTATCACTACTTAAAATTATATCATTTCTTTGTTGTCCGTGTTTGCCTTCATCTCATGCTAGAGTAGGAATCTGATCTGTTTCATGCACGCATCACCGCACAGCCAGCACCTTGGACAGTGCTCAGCATACGGCAAACGTGCTGTGAATGAAAGACTTACTTTCTACTTTAAATTGTTAGCTGCCTATTCCATTTCTATACACCTTGACTTATATTTACTAGAATTTTCCTAGAGGCAAGCACGAGTCCATTTCCTAAAACCCTCAAAACACTGAGCTCAGTGCTCTCCTAACACTAGATGCTCTATGAAGGTGTTCAAAAACTTCTATTTCAGGAATGGCAAACACTATCACTCCCAATATGTGCCCATGGCAGAAAGTGCAAATAGATCATAGAATTCTTTCCCACTGGGCAAGAATAGTCTCATAATCCTCAAAACAACTTTCTAAGAGGCCTCAATTGATAATAAAAGTTTATACTTAAAGCAATATCATTTGACACCTCTGTACTAACTTAATAATATAAAGACCCAGCTCTAAAAGCACTAACCTGGCCCAACTCCTTCCCTCACCCCAGTTTTTAATGCATGGTCTTCTTAATGGACAGAGGACAAACATCAGTGCAGCCAGTGCAACATGCTCTGTGACCAAAAAAGAACAAAATCCCTAGACGTGAACAATGGCATTTTGTCATAAGTCCAACTTGAGTAAGTTAGACTTTTGCTGAAGAACTTCACTTAAAACAAAACGCCAGGAATAAAAGAAGCTCAACTTCCTTATCCTAAGGAAATTCAAATCTATTCCCATGTAGATTTGACTGGCACTGCTTACTGGGAAAATAGACCACTTATACTTCTGTTTACCTCTTTCAGAGACAGCTTGGTATTTCAACATGGCACCATTCCTTAGTCTAATGGGATTCCCAAGGGCAGCTGCACTTTGGGTATGGACACTTATCTTCAGTTTCCCATCATCTCTGCAGCCATCCTGGGTCCTATAGCTCCTGCTCAGTCCCCAGGCAAGGAAAGCTCTCCTACCTGGCCCCTAGGCATTCTCAACAGAGCTTCAGTGGCTGGTACTGGAAGGGTCAAGTTCACCCCAACCCACTTGTTCTACCCACCTTTCTCTGAGGACTCACTGTCAAGCATAGTTGTAGCCTTTGGTGAAACACAAATTATTTGCCAAAAACTAACGTAAGTTTGCTCTCTTAGGGAGTATTAACTTTGTTCTGGACAAATCAGTTGAAAGTGACAGAAAGCCACTGAGGTAGTTTAAATTAGCATGTTGTTACAATGGTATAATTATATCTCAGGCAATCCAAGGGCAGGATGGGCAGAGAGACCTCAAGAGGAACTCGAAGCTCACTTACAGGAGGAATCTTTTAAAAAGTTAAACTCTTAGAAAGAAAAAGTTAGAGAGTCATTACCAGAGGCTGAGGAATGGGGGTATTGGGCAGATGGTGGTCAAAGGGCACAAAATTTCAGTTATACAGGAGAAATAAATTTAAGAAATCTATTGTATATCACGGTAACCATAAGTGTATAAAATAATGCTACATTAAATCAACTTGATTTAGTCATTCTGCAATGTATATGTATATTAAAGCATATTGTACACCATAAATATAATTTTTATTTGTCAATTAAAAAACAGTTTAAAGTAGGTTTTTAAAGAATCTTTCTTAACATTAAAATTAGCTACTACATGATGCATTTTTTTCATAATAATACTAAAGATATTTTTCTAGTCATTAAAAACGAAGAACTAAAATATAAATCTGGAAATCTGTCAGAAAGGTTTCCTGCAGAAACAAGATAACACTAGTTTCTGCTTCTATCTCTAGGTCTTCTTCATTTTCTTTCGGCTAATCAGCTGTCCTGATTCTCCATGGCAAGAAATGACCAACTCACAGCTCTCAGGTTCCCACAGAGAAGCAAGAGCCCAGCATCTCTAGCTATCAATTAGCAAGTCCTGGAAAAGAGCATCTGATCGGTCCAGGTTGGTCATGTGTCTATCTCTGCTCCAATCAGCTATGGCCAAGAGTCTGCAGTCATGGAATAAAAACATTGTTCACAAGATGTACCATATGAAGTCCAGCTCTCATAGAAGACAGGCCATGGCCTGAGCAGGTGCCTCAGTAAGGATCAGTAACACCCACAGTGGCCAGCAGCAGTATTCCACAAGCTTCTCTGTCCTGGATCACACTCTGTCCTTAGAAAAAGGCTGTAAATTATTTATACTCCTAAAATCCAGTCCCTTCCTTGCCTTCTCAGAGTTTGTATCCTCAGTCAATGGACCACAACTGTTTCTCAACTATTTGGCCAGGCACAGAGCTCAGGAGCCTAAAGCAGTCATCATCTCTTCCAGACTTCTATCACAGCTCATTCTACTGGCTTATGTTCCTAGAGGTAAGATGGCCATGGTTTCTACCCCAGACATTCAATAATATTTATTAAGCAAATATTTATGAGCACCTATTCTGTGCCAGATATTGTTCCAAGAAGTAGGAATACAACAAAATGGATATATTAGGTTACATAGTCTGTCAAAGGGCTACGTCTAACTTCTGCATTTACTTATTTTAAAAACATTTTAAAGGATCCATAAATTAATTCATACACTTAGCAAACCACCTTGTCTGGACATACACTATGAAATAGGAATGGATTTGTTAGATCTGCACATGTGCTAATAACCAGGTGACACATACCAGCAGAGGAGAGTGGTCTTTGGGAAAATTCACCATCACACTTTCACAAAATCAACGTGCCTTACACACATTCCAACAGGCTATCAACCCTCCACGGTAAAAGGAGAGTTTTTCATAAGTTCTGTCAACAGCTCCAAAAGTCAAAGCCCCAGTGAGGGGACACCTTTTGTCACCTGAGCCTTCTGTTCTGTCTGAACCCCACAGTGTTAGAAGCAGCTGTCCCCAGCTGGCCATCTCTTCAGCTGTACACAGCATGCCTCTGCTTTACCCACTCGGAGCATAAATACCCAGAGTCTGTCTTTTTCAAGCTGAGCTGGAAAAGCAATTAATTTGGCACCTCTTAAATCTCCCTGAGCTCCAGCAAGGAGGGTACTTAGGGTTGTTGGACACAGCCAGTAAGGCAGTGGTTCTCAACCTTCCTAATACCGTGGCCCTTTAATACAGTTCCTGTGGGTTGCGACTCACAGGTTGAGAACCGCTGCAGTAAGGGAAGAGAGAGTAGCTCACATGTCTCTACTGGGGAAAGAATCTAAGAAGGTAGAGAAGTCTTTTTAAAAGCCATGAGAACCATTTAGAGTCCACCTGAGAGTCATGAGCCGAAGGCACGGCTAGCCCAGGAGTGCACACCTGAAGGACAGGGGTCCACGGCTCCTTCAAGCCCTACTGGCTTCAGGAGACAACCAATCACCATCGAAGCGCAATGCTCCTTCAGCTTCACGAAGGAGCCTTCACTACCCAACTCCAATGGCAGCCAGAACACCTTGCTTCACAGAGGAAGCCACAAGGCTGCCTGGCACAGGGCAGGAATAAGTTATGTCCTGCCCCTACCTGACAGCCTGCTGGACCAAGCATCAAGCCATCCACTGTCCTGACCACTGACAGCTCATCTGTGCGGAGACCAGTTCTGAGCCTGGAGAAGGAATCCATGCACCATCTCCTGTAATCCTCAGAAAGTGCCTGCAAGAGGGTCCAGCAGTATCAGCACTGTTTCACAGATGAGAACATTGGGGGTCCAGAGGGGCACTGCTTGCCCAAGCTCATGAGCAACATCCTTCAGGATCTGAGAACCTGTGTCCTTAACCACTACAGGTGAGTGAATTGCCCAGGAAATAAACCAGCCTCCCCAGTCCTTGCCCACTTTCAGGGTCTCAGCACTGCCCCTTCTGGTAGAGAGCTCTGGCCAGTTGGTCCTTTGGCCCCCAAGTTGGGAAAGTGTCTGGCATCTTAAAAGAAAAATGAGTCCCAACCCAAGAAAGAGCAATGATTTGAAGTTCAGACTCTAGAGCTGCATATCCTGGGATTAAATCCTCATTGTGGTGTCCTGAAAAACTCACTTAACCTCTCTTAGCCTCAGCTGTCGTGCCTGCAGAATAGAGCTATTAATAATCTCTATATCCCAGCCTGGTTGGCAGGATTAAATGAAACAAGGTATGCCAAGATCTTGGTACAGGCTCAAAGACAGTCTATAGATGGCAGGTGTTATCATTAGCAGTCTGAGAACATCCTATCATAAGAGACATTTGCTCATGCATGCAACAAATATTTACTGAACCTCCCTAAGTGCTGGACAATAATGCTGGGTCCTCCAGATACAGCAGTAAAGATAAACACAGTCTCTGCCTCACCAAGCTTATTTTACTGAAAACAACCAAAAATACTATTTTTCCATTTTGATTCCTAATCTGGTCGCTCACGTGCAATGTTGAAAATGAAGAAAATAGCAAAGCCAGCATACCTCTTCCTGCAAGCCCTTTGATGACATGAAAAACTTCGGTCCCCTCCCTTTTCCTTTTTGAAACTGAACCCCTAGAAGACTCTGGAGCCCCAACATCAGCAACATCACCTCTGCCCAACATCAGCAAGCCTCAGGCTCCATCCAACCCTTTCAATAAACAATTTACACAACTGATAAACCAAAAGGCTAATCGCTGTGATATATTGTTAATTCCTTTGAATTGGTAAGAAAAGATAAAGAACCAAAAAAAAAATTGCAAAAGATGTGAACTGATAATTTGGGAAAACAGCCAACAAGATAAGAAATTCATAATACTCAGGATTGGCAAAGTTGTGAAGGAAGAGGGACCTCCAATGCTGTCAGTGAGCCCATACAGAAATTGAAGCAACTTTTTCTTGGAGACACTTTGGTGAGCTGTATCAAAATTGAAATTGTGCATTCCTTTGACCTAGCAAAATAAGTCCAATTGGAATCTATCCTGTAGGAAGACTCAAACAAGTGAACAAAACTATCCTTTCAATGCTACTCATGAGAGGCTCATTTATAACAAAAGTAAAACAGGAAACAGGCTAAGTGTCCATCCAGGGATAACTGCTAAAATACAATTTAATACACTGTGAACTTATTTATTCTTATGATTCCTATAATAATACAGTAAAAAAGGAATAATTGTATTACATTTATTATGAATATGTGCACACATGTGTGTCTAACTTTAATTTGTCAAACATAGCCAGGCCTGGTAGCTCACTCCTGTAATCCTAGCACTCTGGGAGGCTGAGGAGGGTGGATTTCTTAAGCTCAGGAGTTCAAGACCAACCTGATAAAAGCAAGAGTCCCATCTCTACTAATTTGTCAACCACACACTTTTAATTCATACCTTGGCTTTTTAAAATTCTATATTGGAATTAGTCCTCCTCCTCTTCCCTCCCTTTCCTGTTCCTTCTCAGGCTGTTTACTAGAATCTTCCTAAAATGGGCAAGGCCCAGTCATCTCAACTCCTCTGAGAAGCTCTGGACCTGAGACAGGTCCAAGAGAAGTGGGGAACAACATACAGCCATGCTCTTGTAACACCATTTGTGGCAGGGATAGACCACTTATACAATGCTGGCTCCATAAGATCAATATGCTATGTTTTTACTTACCTTTTCTGTGTTCATATGTGTGTATATACACAAATATTACAGTGTACAGTTACCCACAGCATTCAATACAGTCACATACTGTACAGGCTTGTAGTCGGGAAGCAATGAGCTGCCCCTTACAGCCTGGGTGTGTAGTAAGCTGTGCCATCAGGGTTGTCTGCATGCACTCCACAACGTTTGCATGGTGACAAAGTTGCCTAGCAATGCATTTCTCAGAACATATCCCAATCATGATGCAACACTTGACTGTGTACTTAAAAGACCTGCTTCAGGAGAGAATCTAGGGCCCTGCACACCTTTGCATCTGTTGTGCTTCAAGTAAAACTAAGAGGAAGCAGAGAAAGGGCTCCCTGAGTGGGAGCAGCTTGTTCATAGTACATGTCATCAGGAGATCTGCAAACTCTTCCTATAAAGGGCCCAGTAGAAAATGTTTTAGGTTTTTCAAACCTGATGGTCTCTGTCTCAATTACTCCACTCTAAGGCTGCATTGTAACAGCAAAAGTGGCCATCACAATATGTAAACAAGTGGGGATGGCCATGTTCAAATAAAACTTTATTTATAAAAACAGGCCTCAAACCAGATTTGAATCATAGACCATAGTTTTCCAGCACTTCATTAATTAGTGATCAATTTTATCTTTCTACTGTTTCTTTTAATTTGATTAAAAGAAACTTGACCCTACCTGGTTACTTGGAAACAGAAAATAATAGAGCTGATTTATTCACATATACATATACAAACATATGTAATATATATGTGATTGTCTATAAATACATTTAGATGTGTTTACATACACAAATACTCTTGTGATACAATTGCCTATAGTATTCAGATGGACAGGCAGACACAAAACAAGCCCCCCCTCTCCCATCCCCAAACTACACTCCCGCACACACACCCTAAACCCATCAAAACTCTCCCACCTCCATCTGTCTCTCAGATACGTGAAATAGCCCAGCCAAGATCAACCAACTCTCAGCTGACATGTGGTCCAGAACAAAATAACTATTAAGGTCTGAGTTCATTTGTCACACAGCATTTCTGTGGCATTTTCTGACTGATACAAAGCCAAAAGATGACAACATTCTGGTGAAGACGTGTAAAAGCCTGCCTGAGTTGCCCAAGCCAGGCTTCACAGATTAAATAACCAATGTCCAATTCACACTCCAGGCCCATCCTCCAGAGGAATCCATATAAGTCAGACATTATAAATGCTCACCTCAAACACGTGGATTTACCTCTCTGTCTCCCCTTCTTCCTGGAGCCATATCATCTCCATATGCACAGTGCCTGAGACCAAATAGGCACTTCATACATGGTGCTAACTTGAACTTAATTGAATAGAACTGCTATCTAAGGAATATTCCTGTCCTGAGAAGGAAAAACTTCTGAATTTGAGCCAATTAGTCAGCCTGGTTTGAGTGAGCAGATAATAAAGTAATTTTTAACAGCCTCCACTTGCATAGTTTATTTTCAGAAATTTTCCTCTCCACATCACTCCTGAAAGAATGCTATTTAAAACATCCTGAAATGATGTTCCTTCTGTGCTATGGTCATAGGATTATCTATTTTAAAAATAATAATAAAATGTCATCTAAAAAATAAAATGTAGATAAACCAATTTGTAATTTTTATTCTACAAAATTCTAGGAATTAATAAAATTTGAAAGAGCTTAGTGTAGTATTTGGGAGCAGGAGACCTGGGTTAGGGAAGTTGGGTTTGCTTCCCAGTTCTTCTACTTACTAGCAATGCAACCACAATGGATTGATGTTTATGTCCTCCCAAAATTTATTTGTTGAAATCCTAACCACAAAGTGATATTAATAGTATTTGGAGGTGGGGCCTCTGAGGTGATAAGGTCATGAGGGTGAAGCCCTCATGAATGTGATTAGTGACCTTATCAAAGAAGCCCTGGAGAGCTCACTGGTTTCTGCCACCATGTGAGGACACAGCAAGAAGCCACCGCCATCTATAAGCCCACAAGCAGGCCCTCACCAGACACAAAATCTATCTTGGTCTTGAACTTTACAGACTCCAGAGCCAAGAAATAAATTTCTGTTATTTATAAACTACCCATCTTATAATATTTTGTTATAACAATCCAAACAGACGAAGACAGTAACTTGTAGCAAGTTGTTTAACCTTTGTGAACCTCAGTTTCCAGTCTTTAATGGAAATAATAATGGAGCCTACTCCTACTGCAATTAAATAAGACAATGCATGTAAAACTTTTAGCATTGCCTCTAGATAAATTTTAGCCATTGTCATTAAACAATATTAATAAACCAACTTAGGCAAAGAGATGGATCTATTAGAAATACAGTATGCATCAGGGTGGGCAAGGGACTTGAAGTGAAACTTCTCTGAAGAAGACAGGTGCACGATCTACATTCATATGAAAAAATGCTCATTCTCCTTAATCGCCAGAGAAATGCAAATCAAAACTACTTTGAGATATTATCTAACTCCAGTAAGATTAGCCCACATCACAAAATCCCAAAACCAGAGATGTTGGCGTGGATGTGGAGAAAAGGGAACACTTCTACACTGCTGGTGAGAATGCAAACTAATACGTTCCTTTTGGAAAGTTGTTTGGAGAACACATAGGGACCTAAAAATAGACCTGCCATTCCTCTACTAGGTATATATCCAGAAGACCAAAAATCACATTATAACAAAGACATTTGTACCAGAATGTTTATTGAAGCCCAATTCATAATTTCTAAGATATGGAAGAAGCCCAGGTGCCCATCGACCCATGAATGGATTAATAAATTGTGGTATATCTGCACAATGGAATATTATGCAGCCTTAAAGAAAGATGGAGACTTTACCTCTTTCATGTTTACATGGGTGGAGCTGGAACATATTCTTCTTAGCAAAGTATCTCAAGAATAGAAGAAAAAGTATCCAATGTACTCAGCCCTACTATGAAACCAATTTATAGCTTTCACATGAAAGCTATAACCCAATTATAGCCCAAGAAGAAGAGGAAAGGGGAGAGAGAGGGGAGGGGAGGGGGGAGGTTGTGTGGATGAAGGGTAATTGGTGGGACCACACCTATGGTGCATCTTACCAGGGTACATGTGAAATTTACTAAGTGTAGAATATAAATGTCTTAACACAATAACTAAGAAAATGCCATGAAGGCTATGTTAACCAGTTTGATGAAAATATTTCAAATTGTATATAAAACAAAACAAAACAAACAAAAAAAAGAAGTCAGTAAGTACTTTCCCATTTATCTTGGAAGTGTACCAAACTTACTCCATTTTGTTGAGGGTTTGCGGCCCCAAAATTTGCAAGGAGTTAACTGGTATTTTTCCACCTAGTCTAGGCCTAAAACTAGACCTAGAGTTAGCATTTTTGTATGAAGCACTGATTTCGTTTATTAGATTATGGAAAGGAGAGCTTCCTGCCTACTGCTTGAACACTAAAGGAATGACTCCTATTTACAGTGTTGTATGTACCCTGCTGTCAAAGCACCAAACCTTAAAGAGAAACGCAATACCATAAAAATTTCACTCCTCCTGTAGGTTATCATGAGGTACTTTTGCAGGTGGTAATTAGCACCCAGAGCTCATTCCATCTCTAACACCTCTAGGATTTTGAGTTTCTGTGCTAGCAGACAGGAAACAATTTGAAAAGTAAATTTGCTTCTTTCTCACTTACCCTAACAATTGCCTGTTCGTGTCTGCTCTCCTTGGCTATCTTCTTAAACCACTCAGTTTTACCTTTCTCAAGAGATTAAAAAACATATCTGCCTGACTCCTGCCACTTTCTTAGTGATTAAGTGTAACCCATGGGATGGAAAATGAATTTTTCTTTGGAGAGAGAATACCTTCATGTCTGAGCGTCATGTTAGTCCTCAGTGTCTCTCACCTCCAAGCATTACCGTAGATTACTTCAGCCCTCCTTCACCCCCTTTTCCTCTCTCTCTCTTTTCTCCTCTCTCCTCCTTGGTGCTGCTCTGCAGCATCCCCCCATCGTCAATAAAAACCTTTTGTACAAGCAAAAAAAAAAAAAAAAAATTACACCAGCACCACATCCACGTCTTACACCTTCTGTTAGCTCTTTTAATTACTTCTAGTAAATTTGTCCTTCGATTCCTTCTATACATAGCTGTCAGACTAACATTTCTTTCTTTCTTTCTTTTACTTTTTTTTTTTTTTGAGACAAAGTCTCATTATGTCACCCTCGGTAGAGTGCCTTGGTGTCACAACTCACAGCAACCTCCAACTCTTGGGCTTAAGTGATTCTCCTGCCTCACCCTCCCAAGCAGCTGGGACTATAGGCACCTGCCACACTGCTAAGCCATTTTTTGTCGCAGTTGTTTAGCTGTTGTTTAGCTGACCCAGGCTAGGTTTGAACCCACCCCTTAGGTGTATGTAGCTGCACCATACTCACTGTGCTACAGGCGCCAAACCAGATTAACATTTCTAAATCAGAAATTTTCATTACATTTCCCTACTCAGAAATCCTTGACAACTATCTACTATAGCTAATAATGTTTTAACATTGGATCTGATTATTTAAATTCCTCCGTGAACTATATATTTCAGTCTTTTCTCACACTGTTTCTCAATATATGTTAACTGATGCAGCCAATCTGACCAGCTCATCGTTCCTAGAACACACCATGTGGTTTCCCGCCTCCCTATTTAAATACCCTCTCCCAGCCCTTTACATTGTGCAGAATTTTTACTTACTTTCAAAACTTGACTTAAATGCCATCTTCTTCAGAGATGATGCAACTGGATTTTATTTTTTTGAATTTTAATACAATCTTGTAACTTTGGAAGCCACGTTCCAGTGTTTCTATTTGTGTTATCTGATAATGGTGACCACTTTGTCATATGTGGAGAAGAGAAAATAAAATGCAATCATCTTTATATGACCTGTGATATGAGATGAACTCTTTCAAGAATTTTTAACTAAGTTGAAATCTAAGTAACCAGACACAAGTAACACTTAAATTTTAAAAACATTTACAATGTGTAATCTGCGTAGACAAAATGTTCTTGCTTATTAAATTCAAACCAGTTAAAGAGTATAATCTAACCATTTTAAATGTAAGCATTAGTATCTTCCTTACAATCATATATTGGGAAAGTATTTTAACATATATTTTACCATATTAATTGAACTATATTTAAACATGTATTTTTGCTATATCTTCAATACTCTGTCCGTAAAGACTCCAATTTTATTGCTATCATCAAATAGCAATTTGATATCATATATCAAATGTCCAGGGAAGAAAATATAGTTATATAATATTTATTTCTATAACCTGAGATTTAGGTAAATTTTCCTAATCTGATTACGATTTAGGAAAAAGGAGATATTTGAAAGGACAACAATTAATTAAATATATCATCAGATAAGTGCCCGTAATTTATAAAACATTTATGAAATGCATTTGTTGACTAAAAAAAAAAAGTGGAAAGCTGAAATAGAATAGATCTAAATGTAGTCTTAAGACACTGGGTGATGCTATCTTCTTCTGGGGTGAAGTGAATAGAAATAAATTCAAAGCCATCCAGTTTTTCTAGGATGAGTTCTCTAGCCTTTGTACAAACTCATATGTGGGAAAAGGAGAGCTTTTGTTTTCATATTATTAATATATTTCAGGCTATGATAATTCCAAAAATAATATAAATATCACCCAGGCGTGGTGGCTCACGCCTGTAATCCTAGCACTCTGGGTGACTGAGGCGGGTGGATAGCCTGAGCTCACAAGTTTGAGACTAGCCTGAGCCAGAGTGAGACCTTGTCTCTAAAAATAATAGCCCCGTGTTGTGGTGGCGCCTGTAGTCCCAGCTACTTGCGACATTGAGGCAAGAGAACCACTTAGTTCAAGAGTTTGAGGTTGCTGTGAGCTGTGATGCCATGGCACTCTACCAATGGTGACAAAGTAAGACTTTCTCAATATATATATGGATAGATATGTATACGTATCCATAAATTGTATTGGCTCTGATATTGTCCAAGTTGGTTGTCTTTCACTGTAGGTTTTAACTCAGCACTAAAAGTAGAGCAGAGGAAGTTAAATTATATAAGCTTACAGGTTTATTGCCACTTCATGTATCTGTTAATACACTCCAAAATTGACTCACAAACTCACATAATCAAAGTAACTTGTGGATATGACCAGCAGATATTCTAAAATTTTTGATGATTGGTATATTGGATTTTGTGATGTAGCTAAATTGAGAATCTGAAAAGAAATATGTTTCATAGATAAAACCTATATGTGATTATTAATTGTTTCATTTACCTCCTCAATTGACTTTTTAGAATATCCCTAATAGTATGAAATAATAAAGGGAAAGTACATTACAGTCAAATACTGCAATAAATATTCTCCTCAACTCAATGGAGTTTACAAACCATTGGAATGTTTAGGTTTATCATGAAATTTCACAATGTCCACTTGATGACTGAGTAATAAGCTTGCCTAGAGTAATGGCCTTTCTTAAACTTGTGTTTACTAAATACACAACATTTCCATAAATTTTGGACAAAATTATACAAGTCCATTAAAATGATGATCCACAGCCATAACCTTATAAAATTTTCAATTGATACATATAAATTTGTTACAATTAAAAAGTAATCTAAAATTAATCAATTTTGTGTTATGTAAAAGGTAGTTTTCTTTGATGTGAATTTAAGCTTGGCTTGGGAATTCAAAGATTCCTATATCATTTCCAGCATGGTCCTATGTCCTAATTCTATGCAATTCTTGAGTAGGCCACACATAGCGCACTTATGTCTTATAGTTTCCATTCTATTGATCAAATTGCTGCTGAAATAAAAGGATTTCTGTAATATTGATTCTTAATATTGCATATTTTTAAAATACTAAATAAATATTTAGCTGAGTAATTTCCGTAATATAAAACATAAAGACATTTTGCATTTATTTAATGTCAGAGCAATTACTCCCTTACCTGACTGGCTTAATTTAATGCAGTGTTTTAAAACAACTTTATGTCAGACTCCATGCTAGGATTTGAAGATGTATAGATTACATCACACAGGGAATATCACAGAATAGATACTATATAACCTATCAGAGGCTTAACTACACTGACTATCCTTATTAGATAGCTTCTAACAACTCATTTGTTTCAGCAAATAGTGTCCAATTGTGGAATATATGAATGTAGCTAGCAATAACAATAGCATTTTTAGGCTTTATATATATATATTTTTTTTTATAAATTGCAGCCAGAAGTAATTGTCTCAAAAATTGAAAACCCATATTAATTATTGTTAAGTGTTTTAAAACATTTTTCAAGTATACCTCTTTTTAGCAGAGGTAAAGTAAATTTTGACTGGTCTAATTGGATGATCTGTAGTTTGTGTGGAAAAAAGCACTAAAATAGGACAGCCACATTGGGTCTGAAATATAGATATATAGCAAAGTCATGGCAAAATATATGGCAGGGATTTATTCTGAAATCAATGTACAGTGAAATAAGGCACATAAATCCCCAGATATCTCTGGGAAAATAGACGCAATATTATCTGAAAGATACAGCTGAGGAAAAGGAGTTTGCACAGATGGATTGTGGCTTCCTTAATATTTATGTAGCTCTTTGTGTAAGACAGGAGAAACAAAAGGTATATTGGTCTAAAAAGTAGATTTTAAAGTCAAAGGACACATGTCTTTCTATAAATATTAGTGCTCTTAGAATTAGGAGTTTTAATGTATTCAGATAAGAAATGAAAAAATGCTAAAGAGTACGTAATCTGGTTGAAAGTGTATTATTTTAAAAATTATATTTAAATAATGACTTATGAAAATTTCCTGTGAAAAGCTTCAGTTTTCCATGGGAAATTGATATTGATTGAGTGATAGTCCTACTTTAATTTCCTAGGCTACATTAACCTAGTTATACATAGACTTTAAATTGTGTACCATATAGGAATGCTGCCTCTACCTCCATCTTTACATAAGCAAAAGGAAAAAAAGGGGGAATCATGTGACAGAAAGAAAAGTGAATCTGAAAAATGGTATGAAAAAAAGGCACAATATTTATCCAACATGAATAGTGTATTTTAAAATACTTTAGTTAACTTGGGACCTTCTTAAATAAAATAGTTTTCTATCCTGTGTTGAAAGTCCCAAAGAAAAGGCCCACCTTATTTTTTAATGGCTTTATGTTATTTGATTGACAAATGGAATGTTGGTTCAAAGTAACTTTAAATATCAATTGACTAATCTATTTTAGTTTTACATTATTGATATGTAGTAATTATATTTATTTGTATAGTCTTCTGTTAAGAATACATTCCTCTGTGCCTTATGTTCCCAGAAATATCACGATTGGGAGACTAGACCTGCATGTTTTAAAACACACACTTGTATATCAATTTGAGCATTTGTATATATTTGCTTTGAAGTATTTGCTTTCAATCAGTGTGAACATACTATCCAGTTTCTTCAAGTTACATAAGACCATGTGAAATATTATACACATTCATCTTTTTCCCAAAGGAAGTGTGTTTGTTTTAAACAGCGTAAGAAATAAACATTCTGTTACAAATATAAACAAATGAGGGGTCATTGAAGACAGAAGGTCAAACAGTTATTTGAATCACATCAGAACTCCCAGTTAAGACAATTCCTCTTCATAGGAAAGCATGTAAGTGCATGGCATCTTCTCACTTTCTAAAAAATGTAGTTTCTGCTACTAGATCACATCAGACTAATTTTTACTATTAAAATGCTTAAACTACTAGAGGAGAGTCTAAAAATTACAATTAGGATTTTGTTTTATACAGACTTTTCTGGGGTTGACTTAAGTTACCTGTTATCATGTTATATGTTATATTATATATATATATAAAATATATATATTATATATATATAAAATATGTAATATGTTATATTTTACCTGTTATCATGAACACCGTGAACACAAGGGTTCATTTGTGGCAAAAGAAAGACTAGACATGTCTCCCCTGAACCCAAAATTCAAGAATAAAAATCCTTGTTTAATTTCAATAAATAAATAAATAAATAAGAGTCACATTTTCCATTAGAGAGATGGATAACCTCCAGATAGAAGGATGGGATGAATTAGGAAAGAGTGACGTTCCAAGCAGTATGTCTTAAGTTACCATTTATTATATATTTTCTTGGTAGACTAACACACAGAAAGCACCAGACTCTGAAGGATGACTACCCTACTTTGAAATAGCGAATTATTATATCAAAAAGTTACAACTATAGGCATACTATAAATAATGAATAATGTTAAAAAAAGAGATAGTTCTTATAAAAAACAATTTGACACAAGTGGAATGACATGCTTTCTCCACTACAGAAAGAGATTTTTTGAAGAAATGGAGTGATAGAGACTATATCAATATCTAAGGTCTTGTGATCATGCTGTAAGTAGATTTATTTAAAAGTCATAACATCAGATAAAGAAGACTAGCATCCATATGTATACTGGTGAAGTAAGCCTGAGAGGCATTATAATCAACATCTCTTTATTTAACACCAATAAATCTTGTCCTGGCTTTGTTAACCCCAACTGTTTAAGTTATACTTCTATAAATATTATATTTGTTTATATTTGGGTCACTTGGGATATAGAAATCTTTACAAAGGACTCAAGTGAGGTCTATTTCATATAGAAATGCCATTCAATCATATATAAATATTGTCTTTTAATCAAGGCTTTATGAAAATTTTAAAAAACTGCATCAAAAGCTGTGGCCGTAGGAACATATATCTCAAGCTATGTATAAATTAAGCCTGCTTATAAAAAAGCAAATATAAATAATGTTTAGATGGTTTCATTAATATTTATTAACAAATACCCCATCATGTTAAAGAAAGGGTTTTAGGCCATGTTAAGGATGCACAAAACCATAAATAACAGGACAGGAGTAGATGAGAAAAAAATAGCTTTACATTATTTGATTAAGTCAAAAAGGATGGTAATAAATAAACAAAACCTTCAACAGAGGCATTAGAATAAAATATATGTATGGGAAGTTGGGGGAAATACTCGAGGAAAAAAAAATGAATAAATTAAATTAGATGCCAGAAAACAAATTACGTATATCTTGGCATAAATAGGTTTTTAACAAAATATGGATAAATTGGTAATCCTCTATAATGTCTGATCTAGTGGGGGAGGAAGAGGGAATGAAAGGAAAAAAATATATAAAAAGGGAAGCATGTATCCTGCCGCCACCAAGAAGAAAATCATTTCAAATAACATATTAGATCAGCACAACAACATACCAAGTATGTGGAAGTTTTAGGATCGTGATCAAGAAATACAGTAATGTCTAGGGGTACAAAATTAATGTCCACAGATCAGTAGCCTTCAGAAATGCCAACAATGGTCAAGCTAAGAATCAAATCAAAGACACAATCCCCTTGCAGTACCTTCAAGGACAATGAAATACCTTGGAATGCGAAGAGACTGTACAGAAAGAATTATGAAACCCTGAGAAAAGAAATAGCAGGCGACATTAACAAATAGAGCATACTGTGTTTGTGGCTGAGAAGAGCCAACATTGGTAAAATGTCTATTCTACACAAAGTGATCTAGGATTTAATGCTATCTCCATTAAAACACTAACATCATCCAATTGAGGAACTTGAAAAAATAGTTCTTCTTTTCATATGGAAGTGAAATACCGTGAAACTGCTAGATAATGACTGCACGTAGGACTAGCAACTAAGGAGAAAGAATCAGGGAAAAACAGAAAAGTAGAGACTTCAGTATAAAGGGCTCGAATAGAACTACATGACCAGGTAAGCTGAGTAAAAACAATACACACTCCTTTGTAACTTAAAAGTCTAAATGCTTGACATATATTAATATGTTCAATTCCAATCTAACCAAACATCATGATGAACAAAGTATACACATATTGGTTTTGATTCCATAGCATATATTCCTAATTAATGCAATGATTTTATGTGATTCTTTCAGATTACATAAAAATCTGCAAGAATATTATATAAAGAAGTTCTGAGCTTTAAACATACACAGGTACAAATGATCCCACAATGCATAAAAGAGGACTACAGGTTAAAATGCTAAATGCCAGATCATAACTTATTCTGCTGCTACACACACACACACACACACACACACACACACACACACACACATATATATATATATATATATATATATATTTTTTTTTTTTTTTTTTTTTTATGCCAGGTCTGATTAGAAAGCCAGGTCTAATTTTTTGATGAAGGCTTTAGATGAAGCCCAGGTTTTTTCCTTTTGAAACTAGATCAGTATATAGGTTTTCTTAGCTATTTCATTACTTTTCATTTTAAGTGTATTAAGTATCCAGGTAAAAATGGAAAAGCAGTTTTCAGTCATCTGGAACATTCTGATTGAATTTTTTTGTTAATTTGAAATGTTTTCGTCAGATTTATAGAGCAATAAAAGCATATTGAAAATACCTGCGTCTGGACAGGAGACTTTACAAAATCAATGAGGAGTAAAATATGTAGGTGACAAGTTGAATGAAATTTACTTTGTTTCATGTAACATTCAACAATAAAAACAAATGGTTACTAACATTCTTTTGATTAATATTCAATTGATTAATATTGATTAACATTTGGCTTATCTATGTATTTACCTGTTTACATGTTATTGCTAAGACTATGCTTTCATGGAAAGAAAAATTTGCCAATGTATTTTTATTAGTCCTTAGAATAACAAAAATGATACATTTCAACTTAACCATACTCCAAACTGAGATAATGTAAGATTCGGTGTCTTGCACCATGGACATAGTAAAGGCTCAATATAGACAAAATTAAAATTGGTAGTTCCTTCTCCTTTGATCGCACAAAGGCATTACTAGGTATCTACTCAGAAGAAAAGAAATCATTTTACCATCAAGACATTTGCCCTAGAATGTTCATCACAGCTCAATTCACAATCGCTAAGACATGGCATCAAGCCAAGTGCCCGTCAATGTATGTATGTATTAATAAACTGTGGTATATCTGTCCATGGAATACTATTCAGCATAAAAAGATGGGGACTTTACATCTTCCCCAACACGGATGGAGCTGAAGAACACTATTCTTTAGTAAAGTAGCACACGGATGGAAAAGTATCCAATGTACACAATACAAAAATGAGACCAATAGCCAAAGAAATACGTCCTCCACACAGGACAGAGAAAGACAAGTAAATTCAAAAATCGGGGAGGAATGAAAGAGGAGAGGAGAGAAGGGAGGCCAATGGGTAAACTCTCACTTATGGACACAAAGTAAAGTGTACAGCTCCCCCCACCCCCTGTGAAGGGCTCCACTATAACTTGAACTTCATCAAAGAAATGGAAACAATATAATCTAATCATTTGTACCCTCATGCTAATCTCAAAAAACAAAAACAAAACAAAAAACTAACATCGATTCACTTTTCTACTAATTTCAAATAGCAATGGTATTTTGAACTATGTAAAATGATCAAATAATTTCACATTCCTAGATAGACAGCTGAGATAGGAAATGGATTGAGGTATTAACATTGATATTAAATGAAAAAGAAGATTTCAAAGGAATGAAAGGAAGAGCGCATCTCAGTAATTTTTATTCTATTTATAGCTAAACAGAGATTAACACACTCTGCTGGATCATAAACTAACTTAGAACCCTATTACTTTTACAGTAATAAATTTTCTCATGAGGAAATTACAACCTTTTCTGAATACTTTGAGAAAAAAGAAAGACTGACACAGAGAAATTCTAAAGACTAAGCTTTGGCTGTCTCTCTGTACATTTGGAAAGATTATAAGATTATCATTTTACGCTTCTAATCCCTTGAAATAAATTCCTATTAAGCAATACTCTTAATAGCATTAAACTCATATTGATAATACTCAGCTTATTGGATTTTTATTAAGGTGGTTTTTGTTTGCATCACAGTCATCTTTATTTCTCCATTTCTGCTCTTTTCTTTGATGACATAATAGAGAAACAAAATGTTGCTGTAGGATTGAATTCTAATGTACTTTTTCTGTTTTCGAGATTTATTATTGAGGAGGATATATATCTGTTATTTTATCTAGTTTTGCCAAATTTAATACACCATTGAGTAAGACATTAGGAAAAAAGATTCAGCCTATGTTATTGAGCTACACCAAAAACGAACAATGATTTCTGTAAGAAATCTTTAGGAGCAGACATTGAAAAAGCATAGAGTCATGCGCTCAAATGACACATATTAACAAATTCTAAAAATAAGAACAAATATTTCTATCAAGTTTTTAACTTAAAGGGCTAAAAAACAAATAGCTAGTTTAAAACATTCCTGCAGTACACCAAGGACAATTCTATGAAATGAGGGAGGGCTTAAGAAACATGACTTATTACCTACGAACAATGTTACTTCTGCCCAATTTTGCATCTGTGGAAACAGATTAGATTCCCCTCTGTGTCAGGAAGGAGGTTGTAATGAAATGAGCAGGCTCTTGAATCTGGTAGGATCAAGATTTTGCTTCATTGCTGACTCAGTTAAAATTGCATGGAACTGTTATCAATCTGCATTCTTTTACCTGTTAAAAAGGCAATTGAAGTAATCCCTATTATAGAACATGTGGTAAAGGTTAAATAGGAAAATGTAATTGTAATTTATGTCATAGAGTTCACACAATCTTTGTTAGTACTTAATAACTTTCAGAAATGTCTCCAAATGGGCCACTTCATGAAATAGAGAGTTCTCTAAGTTTGGAATATCTGGGAAAGTCTGTTTTCTGTTTAACTGAAGTTGAAAACATAGCTCACTTTTGGCCTAGCACACTGGTGTGACCAGTAATTGCAGCAGCAGCAGTATTGGCATAGGAGCAATTCTTCTAGTGAATTAGCATCATAGTTCCGAATATCAATGACCATGATGAAGAATTATGTGCAGAAGATAAAGTAATTCAGAAAATTAAAAATTAAGAGCTTTAAAGTACTTGATGATAAATCTGCAAACATAATTTGAGGAGTTTTCCCATTAAAAATTACAAAAAACATTCGACAGAAGGGCCAAATTGAAATCTTGATGACATTGAGATGTTTCCCAATGACAACATTAACTTGTTGTTAAGGTTGGATGTTTTCCACATTCATTTTTATGTGTGAACTATTGAAAAAGGGATTTGAAATATATTTATAAATATAAATAGCCAAATACAACTAAATGTATGTTGAGAAAGTGGACTAAGATGAAACTTATTTATTTCTTTAGCTATTTTGGAGATTGAAATGCTGTTATTTGGGAAAAAAAAAATCACAGTATTCATGTATCAGCTGCTTACCCCAAATTTCATATTTGGAAGCTGATAAATCATAAATTATTTGTTAAAAATAGATAATTCAATACATGATTTTATGAAAATTGATCATTTGGTAAAGGATAAATGTACATATGAACTTCTTATGATGTAATACATTTCAGATATTTCAAAGTGTTAAAAGCAAAAAGAAAATACATTCTTAAATGCAAAAAAAGTGAAAAACTATTTGAAACAAAATATTTAGAAAGTCTTTCTAAGAATAAAATGGAAAATGCTACAAAGGGAAATTTGATGCATAAAAACATACATTTTATGAATGAACCTTTTATACCATTAAAAACAGGTTTAAAATTCAGAGAACAAATAATAAATAAATAGCAGAACAGTTATTTGTGGACCCATGATGGATAAGCTATTTTGATATAAGCATACACAGTGTAATGATTATATCAGAACAAACTTTCAAATTATGTTTCAATAGAATATTTAATTCAATGAAGTATTGGACATCAGAGACATGTAAGACCTTTTCTTTCGCTGAAGAGACAAATTCAACAAAGATAAAGTAGGGTGCACATATGCACTTCTATAAAATTGGAAGGTTCATTTTACGTCAACTTGACTGACAATTTCAAGGATTCGGGGATTTCAGGGATTTCAGGAATTGACTGATTTCAGAGATCTCAAATAGCAGGTAAAATATTACTTCTGAGTGTGCCTGTGAGGGGGACTCTGAACAAATTAATAGTGTGAATTGGTGCTATTCAAGGGCTCTCCCTTACAGTCTGGACAGGCATCATCCAGTCTGTTGAGAGCCTGAACACTACAATGAAATAAAGGATGGGTGACATTCCCTTTCTTCCACCCTCCCACAGGCGTGCAACTGGTTGTCAAGCCTTTGAGTTTTCACTGGGACTCACATCTGTGGCCATCCAGGTTTACAGGACTTTGGGTTCAGACTGAATTACACCATCACCTTTCTGGTTTACAGACAGCCTATCCTTGGACTTCTTGGCCCTGATAATTCCATGAGAAAATTTGTACAATAAATCTCCTCATGTCATGTGTATATATATAGATGAGGAAGTTTATTACAGGTTAAGCTTTCTGAATTTCAAAATTTTACACAAGGAAATGCTTCATAATCAAAAACATTTTGAGCACCAAGATGCTTCTCAAAGGAAATGTTCTTTTAAAGTATTTCAAATTTTGGACTTTCTGATTTGGACTATTCAAAAAGTATACTTCAAATATTCTAAGATAAAAAATTCCCAAATATAGAACACTTATTTTACTGTACATTTAAAATAAGAGAAACTCAACAAATACATATGTGTGAATTTTTGCATGTGTATGTGTATGTGTATATATATTTGCGCTTGTCTGTGTATCTATATAATAACTATCATATGAGTTCTGTTTTTCTGAATAAGCCTAACTAAAAGCAAGGCTGAAAAATGTATAGAAGTCATGTAAAATATATGAAAATGAAACATTAAAGAATGCAACATCAGAGTTAGGAAAGGTCTAATGAAGAGCTCTTAGAATGCAGAAAGGACAGACACAGATTGGCAAGCTCCCAGTAAGTGGAGAATGTTAGCATGACGGAAAAAAAAACACACTTTTTTTTTTTCCTGAAAATTACATTTTTTGCCTAAAAATCTTTCTTTTTTTTTATGGAGTGTTAACAAAAACAGATATAATGATTCTAATGAATGGCAGACACCGTAATGGTCAGTAAAATTAATACATATTCAAAAAAGGAGTCCAGGAGGGTGACTTGTCTTTTTGTTGTGAATGGTCAGGAAATGAAGGTGAGAGGATCCAGACCAACCACTAGCTTCCAGACCTCCTGGAAGGGAAAGATTTTTCTTTCAGGGAATGTAAGAAAAAATCAGGCACTGAGTTTGATCAGACTATGTTAGGAAAAGAAGAACAAGAGTTATAGACACCTATTCAGAGCTTATTAAATGAGCTACCCAGGCATGAGATCAGGGAAACAATTGTACTATCAGCCATGGTTATGAAGAATCAGAACCACTAAGAGCTACCCATTAATTAAAGGGAGGGACTAAAATAAATGTAAAGGGCAGAGCAGAGATTTTAAGTTTTAGAAAATCTGTTGCTCTGACAATCTACAGGATAATGACAAAGAAATACAATTTCCTAAGGTAAGTTTTGCTCATAATGAGCAGAAAATAATGCAGAACTCCCAAGTAGAATGGACTTGTGGATACTTCATTCTCCGGATGAGCTTAATAAAGGGATATGAAAATCTTGACGGTATATTATTTTTCTCCTGTTGTTGTTGACCAATCAGGAGCGGCTTCTGGAAATGACTATTGTGTGGAATGGAACAAGCTGTTGGCTCATTACTGAGCCCTGGAAACTGTGTCATGTAGGTCTCTGTGAAAAACAAAAACATTAGGAAGAAGTCAGAAGACAGTTGCACACAGTCACGCTGTGTGGTTTGTCCCTATTGTTGAAACACATTCTCAAAATAACTGCATCGTAAAAGTCACCAAGGAATAAATAATGCTGACGATTTTTCATGTTCAAACTAATTTTTTTCACTCTCTAATAATGTTTATTGCTGACTTCTATGAAGATTTATAAAATAATAAAATGTTTAACGTCTACTTGTCAAGTGTAACATTTTCTCTGTCCTTTAATTGTTTTCTGAGAACATGCTTGCTTTCATTTATTCTTTGAAATGGTTATTTTTCTGTGGCAGTTATTCTAAACACACACAAAAAAGCCAACATAAATCATGGATTGTTTTGAAGTGTTCCCTGGCCCACTGGATAAAGAAAAATAATCCAAGTAATATTTTCAGAGCCAGATTTTGTTAAAATACAATTATCCAGCAGTAGTTGAAGATCTCTCCATGGACACCAGATAGCTAAGGGAGACATGACCCTACCCGAGGTGTGGTGTCCTGCAGGCCTTAACAGGTGTGAGGCTGCCTTTTATTTATTTATAGTTAAACTTTTTTTTTATTTTTCAATATGCCTAGATTTCTAGGAAAGTGGCAAATATACAGAGTTTCTGTAAAACTTTTACTGTTTCCTCTATTGTCAGCATCTTTCATTACTCTTGTCAAAACTAAGACTGACAATGGCCCATTATCATCAGCTCAACTCCAGAGGTGATTTTTGTTCATCAAAAATATTCATCAATTGGTCCTTATAATATCCTTTTAAATAATCCAGAGCATCATATTTCATTAGTAATCATGTGTCTCGGACACTCTTGTCTATGACAATTCCTCTGTGTTTCTTTGTTTTTTATGCCCTACTGGTCTTGAGAAGTATTTGATAATATTAAAGAGTATCCTGTAGAGCATCTCCAGAACTGGGTATGTCTATTTGTTTTGTTCTTGTTGTTTCCACAATTAAACTGAACTATGAAAACTTAAAAAGACAAAGTTCATGTGTTCTTATTTTCACATCATATAGGGAGATTCATGGTATGTAGCCACATGACGTCCCTAGCAATGTTCCCCTTTCTTGGTTGTTCAGGGTAGTATCTGGCAGTTTTCTCCACATTAAGGTTACTACTTTTCCCTTTTCCTATTCTGTACTTTAAAAGCTAAGTACTAGATGGAATCACTCTGAGGGTAAGTAAGGGTCACAGTGGAGAGATAAATTCTAGTTCTTAGAGGGAGTATCTATATGTGTGTGTGTATTTAAATTATCCTATATGAAAATTCATCTCCATTAGAGCTGGGCATGGTGGCTCATGCCTGTAATCTTCGCACTCTGGGAGCTCACAGGTTCTAGAGCAACCTGAGCAAGAGAGAGAACTCCTTCCTAACAATAGCTGGGAGTTGTGGCGGGCACCTGTAGTTCCAACTACTTGGGAGGCTGAGGCAAGAGAATCATTTGAGCTCAAGAGTTTGAGGTTGCTGTGAGCTGTACCACAGCACTCTATCGAGGGTGACAAAGTGAGAGTTGATCTCAAAAAAAAAAAAAAAAAAAAGAAAGAAAGAAAGAAAGGAAGGAAGGAAGGAAAAAGAAAAAGAAAAAAAGAAAATTCATCACCTTTTATTTATATAATTATAGATTTATATAATACTATTTTATTGGTTATAATCCAATATTAGCTTTGTTTTTGGTCAAATTTTAAAAATTGTGGTCATTGAGAGCTTTTTGAATTTAGCCTTCACATACTTTTGACATATTTTTTTAGTTAGGAATTCCTTTATTACTATGGTGAAAAGAAATGCCATACAATTTGTTAACATAGCCATTTCAGTAGTATTATTTACATACATAGTGATGTGTTACCATCACTACTATCCATTTCCAAAACTTTTCATCATCCCAGATATCATTGCTTTTTAAAATTTTCAAGAATATAACACCTTGCTATCAACTACAGTCATTATGATGTACAATAGACACAGTGAACTTACTCATCTTGCCTAACTGAAATGTTGTAATATATACTTTGACCAATGGTTCTCTAATTCCAGGACCCTGTAAACTCTGGCAACCATCATTCTACTCTCTGCTTTTGTAAGTTTGGATTTCACATACAAGTGAAATAAGGCATTATTGGTCTTTCTGTGCTAGGCTTATTGCACTTAGCAAAATGTTTTCTGAGTACATTAATATTGTTGCAAATGACAAGGTTTCCTTCTTTTTAAGGGAAAATTGTATTTCACCTTGTAAACATACCACATTTTCTTTCTGCATTCATACAATGGTGGATACATAGGTTGATTCTATATCTTGGCTCCTGTGTTGAGTACTTTAGTAAACATGGAAGTGCAGATATCTCATTGACATACTAATTTTATATCCTTAGGCTATAAAGCCCGGTGTGTAGGATAATATTTAGAAATAAACATATCCTACATCAAGCACACAAATTGAACTCAGTGTGAGTTTAAAATGACTTGCTTTTGTTCCAGAGGCTTAAGGGACCTGGGCCCCCTGGGTTATATGCAGAGTTGGCTTCCCTGGATTTATAAATTCCATAAGCCATTTCTCTGAAGCTGTACACCCCGTGAAGCCTGAGATCAAAAGGCATGCCACCCTTCCTCAGAGATACGGGCCAGAGGGTTGACGTATGTTAACAACATATTGTCAGAGGTCTATAGGTGCTCTTCCCTGAGGGAAAGACACAGTCATTACTTCATACTGAGTAAACTGAGTGAACACTTGAAGATATTCTTCCATTAACTCTGTTCCCCTGTGGCTACTTTCTTCTTTGTAATCTTTATTTAAATAACTGCCCAGAGATTAGTCAGTGTTTAGAAGAAGAAGTTTACTACAAAAGTGATTGTATTGACATAATAACAAAGTATTTCCTTTCAAGTTAATTTCAGATAGGTAAAATAAGATAAAGATGAAACTAACAGATGATAGATTAAGTGTATACATGACTAGAAAAGTATAAATCAAAACCCTGAATAAAGATTTTCGCTACACGCCATCACATCTCATGTAGTCTGTTTCCTGATTTAATAATTACAGGAGGGGGTTTATACCCATGGCAAAGCTGCTGTTCGTTCGCAGCTCTGGTCACACAACACTGGTGTAGGATTTTTGGATCATATAATAGTTATATTTTCTTTTCTCTTGTTTTTAAAAACTGACATAGTGTTCCCTACAGTGGGGGCATCAATTTACATTCCCACTAACAATGTACAAGGAATGCTTTTTCTTCCCATCCTGCCAACATTGTCTTTCATCTATTTGATAATATCCATTCTAATAGGAATGAGATATTACCTCATTGTGATTTTAATTAACCTTTCTGTAAGGATTAGTCTTGAACCTTTTTTTCACATTCCTGTTGGCCATTTGTATATCTTCTTTTGAAAGAAGACGTCTATTTTGACCCTCTGTCCATTTTAAATAAGATTTGTTTTCTGAGGATTGAGTCATTTGAGTTCCTTATACCCTTTGGATACCTCATCAGATGTATAGTTTGCAAGTATGTACTTTTACTGCTTACGTCATCTCTTCATTCTATTTAGTGTTTTTGTAGCTAAGTAGAAGCTTGTTAGTTTGCTATAATAACCTTTTTTTTTTTGCTTTTGTTGCCTGTGCATTGGGGTCATATCAAAAAAATAATGCCTGGATCAATGTCATAGAGCTTTTCTCCTATACATAATGTCAGTGGGAATGTAGGTAAGCATAGCATGCAATTCCATGCCTACTCAAAATTTTCTCAAAGCTACATCTTTGTGTTTTATTTAAGAAAAGTTTGAATTCCTTATCATAGTTTTGAAAAGAGGCTGGCCATTCTAAATTTGCCAATCTCTGCTGCTTCACTTGTAAATTTTTCTCCTATTTTGTTTCTTAACTCAAGCCATGTTATCTTTTCAAACTCCTTGACTTGCTATGTTATTTCCCATCTTGAAATCTGTCCCCTGGTATAACTGTCTCCCAGTGTGTGATGGCAGTTGTGCTTCTGTGTGTGTGTGTTTACTGCTGTTCATGTTGCCTGGAAAAGTGTCGGACACTCAACATAGGAGAAATAAATATGCTAAATTTAAGAACAAATGTTCTTTTTTCCTGTACCTTATACTTTTTCTCCTTCCCCTGTCATTTTTCCAGGCTAAATCCTGCATATCACACAACTCTATGCTTCAACTTTACTTCTTCAGAAAAGCTGTGCCAAACCAGCCTGGACACAGTAGGTTAGCTATCCCTAGTATATGCTCTTTTGAATCCCAGCCTATGTTTTCTTTGCCATCAACTCAATGTGATCATAATATGGACATGTAGCTTTGGGACTGTGCTTTTTCATCTGTCCTCAGTGCCTGATTTACAGTTTGTCCATTCTAGGATTCCAGCAATTATTTGTTAAATGAAAGAGTGCACTGAAGAGATAAATGATTAGATAAGGAGTATTGTAGGCTATGGAGCAGCTACTGAGATTGAGGACAAATTTCTCAATGGGCCCATCATCTGGTACCTTCAGCTTGATGAAAGGCACACTGGGGAACTGCAAGGAAAAAGTTGTAAATTGTCTGTGAAAATGTCATTAACTCTTTGAGGAAGGGGAATGTTATTAAAGAAGTAATCTTGGGGTTCCAGAGCACAGATTTTAAAACAAGTTAGTAGAAGACTGGAACAGACCTTGGAAAACTTTTTGATATGACAGATATGAGCTGAATTAGTGGAGGAACTTAAAAAGTATTACATGTTTTATGTTTATAAGAGTGTGAATTCTTATTTTAGCTTTTTTGCTCTTATCTATCTTGTATCTTAGTCTTTTGAAAATTACAACATCTATCTCTGCAGAGCATCCTGTCTTCATTAATGTGATTTTTATCCTCTTATTTTCTTCATCATCATGATTCTACTACACTGGCAGACTCCTGCCCAGTAAATAAAAATGGAAGCAAATTTACAGTTTATTTTAGGAATTACATGTAAGGCCTATAAACTCTTCAATATAAAGTATCAAAGAATGGTTTACACCTAAAAAACTGAACCCCTTGCCTCAAATTTTCCACCTTCTTGTATCTACCCAGCCTGTTATATTATAATACTTGGGGAGGTTTATGTTTGAAGCTTCTCCTTTTCCAACCTTTATTAATCAGTGTATTTAAAATAATATCATTACTTTTTTTGTCAGTCTAATATAATAAAGCCTGCTTTTTACTACCTTTCAGCTAATTCTTTGACAGTTAGGAAATCATTTACTTTTTGAATTTTCTTTATTTTTGAAAAATACACAAGTTAATAGTATATATCAAATCATGCTACCAGCTAGGAAGTCATTTACTTTTTAGTTTTGTTTATTTATTTATTTTTTTTTTTGAGAAAAACACAACTTAATAGTAGGTATTAAATCATGCTAACCAGAATGTTATGGCCATTTACCCTGAATAGCTGAAAAATGATTTTTCATTTGACTATGATGTCAAAGAGTATTTTAACTGTCAATGTATTACTATTGAAAAGCCTTTATAAATATTGCTTTAAGGGACTATTTTTCAAATCACTTCCCAGTGGAAGTGCATTTCATGGTTTTAGCTGAATGGACATTTAGAATGCTGATCACCAAAACTTATAATCTTCATTTAACTTCGCAGACCATTTTAGTAATAATTCGACATATGAATGTAAAATTGTATCTCACAAAATAAAACAGAATGGTGAACAGTCAACACATTTCAACTGTGAATGAACCAAGTGTAGCAGCCAGCTACGTGCCAATTGCCTAATGCACTTGCAACAACACAGTAAATGTCATTGTCCCTGTGTATGGAGACTTGTATGCAAATTATACATCATGGTGTTCCTGTCACCCCAGCATCATCCTCAATGCCTTAAAGTAATAAAAATATAAACCAGGGTCTAAGACCTTGGGTTTTATTTCTGTTCTATCTTTAACTTCTTTTGCAACTATGATGAAGGCAGCTTACTTGTCAGCCTCCCTGTTGAAATGAGATGGTTGGACTAGATCATTTTGTTTTTCAATTTTTTTTCCACAAAGACACTTCAAGGGCACCTTCATAAGGGAAAGAATGGGTCAAATAAGAGGAATTCTTTACTCTAATGCTTCAAAGACAGCAGCTCTGCTTTTTCCTTTTTTAAAAATATTATTCTTCTAAGCTAGCTTTTATTTTAGGAAAAGATCAGTTCGTTAAACAAAACAAGCAAAACAAATGAAAAATGTAACATCTAATTTTTCTCAAATAAACACATATACATACACACACACCATGGAGTACTTACTATTCAGCATAAAAAAAAATGGTGAACTAATACCTCTTCTATTAACCTGCATGGAACTTGAGACTATATTCTAAGTCAGGGGTCCTCAAACTATAGCCCGTGGGCCACATGTGGCCTGCCAAGGACATTTATCCAGCAGTCCAGGTGTTTTGGCCACAGCTGCCTGTCCTGCTTAGCAGCCAACTTCTCCTGAGCCGCAGCACGCATGTGTGGAATGTGCACCTACTCTCCAACTCCACTCCTTTTCTCTGTCTCTCCCCACCCCCCTTCTTTCTCTCTCTCTCAGCTGGGTGTTTTTGCCGTTCTGCTTAACAGCCTGCTAGTCCCGGCCCACAGTGGCCATGTGGGGAATGTGCCCCACCCTCTCTGACTCCCCTCCTACGGGCTCCTCTTCTCAATCTCTGGTGCAATCATAGGAGTCACCAGGTTGCCTGTGCAGAGCCTGCTGCTGCCTAAGGACCAAGGTAAGAACAAGCTAGGAGTTTTTTTTTTTTTTTTTTTGAAGTTAGGAGGTTTTTGTTGTTGTTGTTGTTGTTGATTTTTGATTTTGCAGTTAATAGGGCCTTTTTTTTGCAGTTAAGGGGGGGCCTTTTTTTTCTTAAGTTAGGTGGTCTTTTTTTTTTTTTTTTTTTTTGCAGATGGGGGCACCTTTTTTGAAGTTAGGAAAACCTTTTTTTTAAGTTGGT
>CAUYPK010085106.1:0-42451 GCA_963574355.1 Loris lydekkerianus | reverse complement strand
ATAATAGGACTCAGTCTACACCACTGAGTAAGGCTGAAGTGGGACACTTTCCTCTGTTCACACTTGGGATAGTAGGACTCGGTCTACACCAGTGAGTGAGGCTGAAGTGGGACAGTTCCCTCTCTGCACAGTGGGGATACTAGGACTCAGTCTACACCACTGAGTGAGGCTGAAGTGGGACAGTTCCCTCTCTGGACAGTGAAGATAATAGAACTCAGTCTACACCACTGAGTGAGGCTGAAATGGGACAGTTCCCACTCTTCACAGGGGAGATAATAGTCTTTAGTCTACACTAATGAGTGAGGCTATAGTGGGACAGTTCTCTCTCTGCACCTTGAGGATAATAGTCCTCATTCTAGACCACTGAGGGAGGTTCTATTGGGACAGTTCCCTCTCTGCACAGTGGGGATAAGAGGACTCAGTCTATACCACTGAGTGAGGCTGAAGTGGGACAGTTCCCTCCCTACACAGTGGGGATAAGACTCAGTCTACACCACTGAGTCAGGGTGACATGGGACTGTTCCCTCTCTGCACAGTGGGATAATTAGACTCAGTCTACACCACTGTGTCAGAGTGACGTGGGACAGTTCCCTCTCTGCACAGTGAGATAATTTGACTCAGTCTACACCACTGATTGGGGCTGAAGTGGAATAGTTCCTTCTCTGCACAGTGGGGATAATAGGACTCAGTCTACACCACTGAGTGAGGCTGAAGTGGGACAGTTCCCTCTCTTTATAGTGGTTATAATAGTCCTAAGTCTACCCTTCTGAGTAATGCTGAAGTTAGTCTATTCCTGTGCTGGCTCAGCACCCTGTGATTTCCCCAGTAGGTTCATCAATATTAACTGTTATTCTTCACTTTTACTCTATGGCACCTTAATCTCATTTGCATATTTATTGCATGGGAAACCTAAAGTAATTTACAGATTTAATGCAGTCTTTATTAAAGCACCATTGTAATACTTTAAAGAACTTGAAAAAATAGTACTTCATTTTATATGGAATCAGAAAGAACCTCCAGTAGCAAATACATTCCTCAGAAATGAGAACAAATCAGAAGATGTCACTTTACCAGATTTAAGGCTATACTATAAGTGTATAGTGATCAAAACAGCATGGTACTGGCACAAAAACAGAGGGGTAGATTTATGGAACAGAATAGAGAACCAAGAGATGAACCTATTTACTTATCACCATTTGATCTTTGACAAGCTGATCAAAATTATTCCGTGGGGGGAAAAACTCCCTATTTAACAAATGGTGCTGGGTGAACTGGCTGGCAACCTGTAGAAGACTGAAACTGGACCCCCCACCTTTCACCATTAACAAAAATTCATTCTCACAGAATAAAAGATTGAAACTTAAGACATGAAACTATAAAAATACTAGAAGAGAGTGCAGGCAAAACACTTGAAGAAATTGGCCTGGGAAAATATTTTATGAGGAGGACCCCCCCAGGCAATTGAAGTAACACCAAAAATACATTATTGGGATCTGATCAAACTGAAAAGTTTTTGCACATCCAGAGCACAGTCAGCAAAGTAAACAGACGACTTTCAGCATGGGAGAAGATTTTTGCAGGTTATGCTTCTGACAAAGGTCTGATAGCTAGAATTTACAGAGAATTCAAACTAATCAATAAGAAAAGAATAAATAACCACATTTCTATGTGGGCAAGTGACTTGAACAGAAACTTCTCTGATGAAGACAGTCGCATAGTCTACCAACACATGAAAAAATGCTCATCATCCTTAATCATCAGAGAAAACTACTTTGAGAGGGTGGCATCTGTGGCTCAAAGAAGTAGGGGGTGGGCCCCATATACCGGAAGTGGCGGGTTCAAACCTGGCCCAGGCCAAAAACTGCAATAAAAATAAAAATAAACTACTTTGAAATATCATCTAATTCCAGTAAGACTAGCCCACATCACAAAGTCCCAAAACTACAGATGTTGGTGAGGATGCAGAGAGAAGGGAACACTCCTACACTGCTGGTGGGAATGCAAGCTAACACGACCTTTTTGGAAAGAAGTTTGGAGAACACTCAAGGAACTAAAAGTAGACGTACTGCTCAACCTTGCAATTCCTCTACTAGGATGATCAAAAATTATTTTAAATCAAAGACATTTGCACCAGAATGTTTATTGCAGCCCAATTCATAATAGCCAAGACATGGAAACAGTCCAAGTGTTCTTCGACCCATGAATGGATTAACAAATTGTGGTGTATGTACACTAGGGAATATTATGCAGCCATAAAAATGAAGAAGACTTCACACATTTTATGTTTACCTGGATGTAACTGGAACATATTCTTCTTAGTAAAGTATCTCAAGAATAGAAAAAAAGTATCCAATGTACTCAATACTACTATGAAATCAATATATAACCACCTATACACTCATACGAATGGCAAAATATAACTATAGTCCAGAAAGTAGAAGGAAAGAGGAGAGAGAGGGGAGGAGAAGGAGGATATGGGATGAGGGAGGGTATTTGGGGGGACCTCACCTAATGTACATGATGCAATGGTATATTTCAAAACTATTAAGAAATGAGTACAATTGTCATGAATGTGTTACTTAGTTCAATGTAAGCATTTCATATTGTATATTAAAGCAGTATCCTGAACCCCATAAATGCATCAATGTACAATGTTATGATTTAATAAAAAAAACAATTAATTAAATAAATTATTTAAGAAATTTGTAAGAGGACAAAACTCAAAAATTATAAAATCAACTTTGGCTTAATCAATCTATAAGATATGAAGTTTAATTTGAATATTGCTTTTAAACTATCTTGTTGTAGTATATGCCCTGAATAGTAAATTTAACCTTTTAAAAATTTTGGTTTTATCTTTGAAAACATAGCTACAAACATTTCTCTGTAGATGCTCCTGGGGGATAGGTTCCTTTGAAGCTACAAACACGAATTTTACATATGTTTATGTTCTTATGTAAAAATAGCCTAGTATTTGCACATAACCTACTCATATCCTCCCACATATTTTAAATCATCTCTAGATAACTTATAACACCCAATACAATGTACACGTTGTGTAAATATTGTTATATTGTACTGTGTTTTTATTTTATGTTATACTTTTACTTTTATTGTTTATTTTTCTTTGAATAGTTTTGATCTATGGTTAGTTGAGTCTATGGATGTGGAACTCTGGGATAAAAAGACTGAGTGTATATTGGTCTCTTACTGCATACTAAGCAGAAATTTATTAACCACTTTAACTCTTCAAAATTGTCCTGATACATCATTATTTCCCTCACTTTACAAATTAAAAAAACTAATATCAAAAAGATTCAGTAATTCAGGCAGGGTTATATAACTATTATATTATAAATTGAAGCCATAGAGAGAAGAAAACACTTAATTTGAGGAGAAACTTTAAACACATTATAATTCTGCCTAACTTCCAATAAAACTAATGTGATTTAGGAATACACTATTCAAATTTCATTTTAAATTAAATAAAAAGCTTTTATGATGCTGAACCACTTCTATTGATGATTTAACTTTAAGATTGCTTTATCTAGTGTATTATATATACATATAAACTCAATGTCAGAGCACCTACAAAATTAAAGGTAGATAAACATTGTATTGGATAAACAACTGTTTCATTTATTTCAGAAAATATCTTCAAGGCAGTTTTAAAATTTATTGTGTCATGATTAAACATTATTGCTCATATCTATGCAAAGCAGAGTAGTAACTCCTGGACAGATAATTAAAGTTAAGATATTCTTCTTGAGGGCAGCACCCTAAATTATAATTATGATAATTTAATTGAGCATCAAGTATACTCATGCCGCTCATAATGCATGGAGCAGGTGTGCAGCTGTTTTTCCTACGGAATGTTTTATCCTTCACACCACTGCTGCAATGACTAAAAAATCTGATTTTTACGGTTTTCCTTGTGTACTCCAATTTACACCTCTTTTTAATTATCAGGAACACTGTAGTTGACACAATTTTGGTTCCGTATGACAATATCCATTACATCCTCTTCAAGAATTCCTGGCCAGGGGCATTACCACAAATGCCAAACTACATGGATAAAGTTGTCTCATCTTTGCCTTCAATTTTGGACCTTCATAAGAGGCAGGGGAATCATTTTGAGAAACAATTATTGAGCTTTGATGTAATGAAAACATTCCAAGTTTTCAAAATATATTGTTCATTCTGTTCCAATTGCCATCAAATGAAATACTTCTGTGTAGTGGAAAAAAATACATGGGTGGAAAATAAATAACCATATTAATGAATTTAATAAGCACATATTAAACAACTATTACATACCAGGCACTATGCAAAAACTGGAGATACAAAGGTGAGTAAAAACAGTGCCCACGATGGCTGAGGGTGTGTCGGGTGGCATGTTAGTCTATGTCCGGCTGTCAGAGTGCCTGGCACACAGCCGGTGTTTAACAAATGCGTTCCAAATAAGCAAATAACAAACTTTATAAGGTAGGTAAAATTACTCCTCTTACTTTATAGAAAAAGAAACTAAGAAAGGAAGAGTAATTTGTCTAGTGTCACCCAGGCAGTTAGTCACAGAATCAAAACCCACTGCAGCTTGAGTCCACAGCCTGTGCTGAGTGAGGGCCGGTCCCTGAGAGGCAGCCTTCAGGTAAAAATGCTGACAGTTCCAGCTTATGCTCCTGGAGAACAGGGAATGTGACTTCCCAAATCCTCATTTCCACAGTATGTCATGGCCCTGTAGATAAACCAAATGCTCAAGAAAATATCCCATGATAATTTACTGGTGTCTACCTCATGGTTCAATACATTGTGCTAACCTTTGAGGAGGTAAGAGTTAGCAGAAGAGAGGTTAGTGGAGTTTACACTCAGAAAGGCTTCTCTAAGAAAGGAATTTTTAAATCTAGCTCTGAAGGGTGAGTAGGAAAGAATTAACCAGAAAAAAAAAAAAAAGAAAAAGGAGAAAGAGCATTTCTGAGAGAATAGCATGACTGAGAATAACTTGGAGCATTAGAGTAACTGAAGAGCCAGCGTGCTATACCCAGAGAGTGAGCGGGGCAGTGAGATGACACGGGGCTATGGAGAGAGGCTGGGACAGAATTTTCTAGGGCTTCCAACTCAAGCTAAGCATTTATCCTATGTACTGTACAGTGGATTTTCAAGAGGAGAGTGACATGATAAGATGTGCTATTTAGAGACACCACAGTATGGACGGAGACCAGGGAGCACTCTTGTGTAATAATGGTGTGGACCTCGATGGCTGTGTTGGGATGGGGAAGTGAGCAGACTTGAAAGATATTCAGGAGATAGAGTAACACTGGTCCAAAATGTGACCAGATCCAGGTTTTACAGGAGCCTTTTCTGAAATGGATACTGTTACAGGGAAACTCCCAGATGGCTGTCAAAGTCCCAGGCATTTCCTATAGACACAGTGAGGTGCGCACATACAAGAGGAGATTGTTTTCCTGCTTTTTACCTCTTTCTATTAAAGAACAACACTTTTCTCAAAATCCTCCCTAATATCCCTCTCATGTGTAGGAAAAAATGGGATAGAAAAATAGATAATCTCTTAATCTCTTCCTATTCCAAACCTCCACAGTTGTGTTGTGAGCAAAACATTTTAGAAAGTGCATTATCATCTGCAAACCAAGAAGACAACTCACGTTTGTGTTCTGGAAACAGGATAGAATTATTGTATAACATGCTCTTAAAATAATTATGCTGAAATGATAGAGATAAACTAAGGCTTTCCTCAACAAATTAGGACCATGGACACTCTGCTACAGACGTTAAGCGACTAGGTGGGTTCATTCTCTTTCTCCCACATCTGAGTTGTCTTCCCTGATGAAGACGAGCTCCGGCTCACCCCTGGGCTCGCAGCTGGTGAACTCCGACTCGTGTTCCTCACTGACCACAAGTGATACCTGTTTTCTACAGTTGATTGCTGCTGTGTCATTTTCCACTGAAGTAAGAAGAGGGCATGAGCCATAAGTTCTCAGAAATAGTCAGGCACATGGTAATCAATCATAAGCCTTCCCTGGAATTAAAAAAGAAATTATTACGGGGGATAATTGACTGCAAGAGACTGTCCCCCCCCCAAGTGAGCTGAGAGGACATTGGTCGTGGAATACGCCTCAGGGAAATGGATTCTGTCTGGTGAAATGCACGCTCTTCTGAGAGTCATAGTGGACACCAGCACCTCAGAGGAACTCCTGCCAGGCACAGTGGCTCACGCCTGTAATCTTAGCACTCTGGGAAGCCTTGGCAGGAGGATTGCATAAGCTCAGGTGCTGGAGACCAGGCTGACCAAAAATGAGACTCCTTCAGTACTAAAAACTAGAGTTATTAGCCAGGCATGGTAACAAGTGCCTGTAAGTGACAGGTACTTGGGAGGCTGAAGCAGGAGGACCACTTGAGCCCAGGAGTTTGAGGTTGCTGTGAGCTGTGATGATGCCAACTCCAGAGGTCTATCAGGAAGAAATTTTTAAAAATCAAGTTTTTCCACAAACACATAAGACCAGGGAATAATTTTTAAACATAAAGATTCACACACAGACACACACACACACACACACCAATGATTAATGTGCTGAAGAATATCCTTCAAGAAATTTAGAAAAGAGAGGATGACACATTAGCATTAAAGCAGGAAAGCCAAGGGGTGAGAATAATTGAATGGCCCCACACACCAGGGTACCCCAGCATCAGTGAGTTCCCTGCTTCTCAGTATGTTTTAGCATCCTTGAGGCTGCTTTATACATGGATTTGTACAAGATTGATTCTTGATAGAAGGAATACCTGAGTTATTGGGTTGGTCTGTTGCTCCCTAAAGCTTTGGTTCATTTCAAGATAGGTTGACTGAAGGACAACTACTTCTCCTACTTTTACATTTATTGAGGTTTCTAAACTTTGAAATGAATAAGCAGCAAAAACTCTATCTAGGTGTTTCTGGAAGCACGAAACAATCTATCAGAGCATCAATTTGCAAAATTTGAGAGTAAAGGTAAAAAGTGAAGCAGGTGAAACAATGAAAATGTGGAGTTGGGCAGGACAATTTGAATATCCTGGCTTAGCTGTGTGACCTGGGGCAAGTGTTTTAACCTCCCTGAATCTCAGTTTGCATTGTGTAAAAGCACTTTACTTGCAGGGTAATTCAAGCAATTGAAATAAGATGTCTTATTCTCATGAATTCCTATACATATGCCATCATTGTGAAAATACAGAAAGTTTATGCTTAACACATAGAAAATATTCAATAAACAAAAGCTATTTCTATTATTTCAAATAGCAGGAAAAAATTAGTAGTATAAGACACACATTACTCATCTGATTCCCATATTGTAAATATCTTCTGAAATGTTACATTGTCTTTTTTGTGTGTTGTGTTAGCAAAAGATATAGCCTGGATTCTGGAATTACTTCCAATAATGCCAGCTCTGCTATCTCTAAGCCTTTAAACAAACCACCTTAGCCCTCTATTTCAATTTTCCAATCCTCAAAATAGGAACAATAATATTATTTATCTCATATTTGTTTTACAATTTGGGTGAGAATTTAATTAAGCAATGCACTGTGCCCTGAATATGGTTAAAAAAGAACTGATTGTTTCTCGTTGTTACTGTCAGCACCTCTCAATACTTTATAAAATTTTGCATTTGAAAACTGTTACTCCAACATGTTCCACATAAAGTAATTGTATGTCAGATGAAATTAATTACATTTCTTTATTCAGCATCTCCTTTCTCCTCACTTGTGGCCTCTGGCTTCCCTTGGTCTTGGGGAACTGCTTTTTGAGACTCAGCTGTTGCTTAGAGGATTCCTTCCCTTCCCATTGCAGCCTGGGCCACGCTGACAATGACTAAACAGTTTCTGGTTTGGCCTTAAGAAGAGAAAGCACACGTGGGAATGACAATTCCCCCAGCAACTCAATATCAGCCAGTGACATTTTACAGTGTTTCCGTCCTTTTCATTAATTCTGGCATTTTCTTCTTTATTGGATTTGTAGATGAGACATACAAATTCAAATCAGTTTGCCTGTTAAGTCCGTTTTCTTTTCATAACACCACAACAATAAGAGCACCAGTCTCACTAATAAAAAACTAACACTTACTGAGTATTTGTTTGTACAGAAACCATACCAACATGTTTTCCTGCACTGTCTTAATTAATCCTAATAGTAAACCTATAAGAGGTAAACTTCATCGTCATAGACGGGAAAGGTAAGGCCCAGCCAGGTGAAGTGCCACACAGGCAGGAGGTGGTGGAGCCGATTCAGACTAACTTCTGGGTGACTCAAGAGTCCAGCCACTTCATGTTGCTGTAATATTTTCAGACATTTTTTGCCATTTGATGATATTGTATCATTTATACAACAAATTGGGAAAAGCTAAGGCTTGTGCTTTTTGGTTTCTGGAACTAAAAGTAGCATCATGACAAGATGGCAGCCAGTTCAGGGACCTTCACCTGGCATCCTGGAAGCTTAGTAAATACCGTGGAGAATGGCCAGATGCAGGAATAAGTATTCCTATAGACAAAGGGAGGTGTGATGCACCCCGGAGGGGCCTGGTGGGATGAACAGGGTCTCACAGGTGGATTTCCTTCTTTCTGCTTCTCCCCAGCAAGAGGTCTGGAAACTACCCCTACGTTTATTTCTCTGTCATTATGCATCTCTCTTATATTAAAATTTTTGGTTCAAACTTTGCACTATGCAAGAAGCTCTTCCTCATCCAAAACAGAGTGGCATCTGTCACACTACCATGGGACACTCAAGTGACATTTTTTCCTGTGAATATGATTATAAACTGAAAATTGTGCATGGGGTATGGAGGGCCCTGATCTTCTAATAATGAGCTTCAAGGTGGCCCCTGGTGGTGTCTGGGAAGAGAGAAGAAATGACACAAGAAGGAACTGTGAAGGGTCTGAGCAGCAGGACCAAACCTGGTGGCTGCTTTCCTTTGTTCAAAACATTGTTGAGGCTTGTGAATCACCCACTGCTGGGGCTGCTGGAGACAGAGATAAAGAACCTGAAAGAAGCAGTCATGATGAGATTGTGGCTCTAGGTAGACACTCTAAACATGTGTGGAGATGGCGTGTATGTGGGTGTGGAGTAGGGTGATGTGGAGATGGCGTGCATGCGGGTGTGGAGTGGGGTGATGTGGAGATGGCGTGTATGTGGGTGTGGAGTAGGGTGAAAATGCTCTGTGGAGTGCCGGGCAAACTGGCTGAAGTCGCACACATGACAGAGACCCAATACAGAAACCGAGAGGGTGGTCTCTGCCTCCGTGGCACATGCCATGAGAATCACAGCCACTTAATAGCCATAGAATGACTCTCTCTACCCATTGACAATAGCGTAATGCTTAGTTAATAAAAGCAATTTATATATTGTGTATATATATATTGCTAATATGGGCAGCATGTACAAATTGCAAGACAAAAACACAAGTGAGCAAAAGTTTCTATTAAGATTTGCCTGTCTAATAAGTACTCTAAACTCGACCTCACCGAGCGTATCTCCCCCCTTACCCTAGGGCTGCATCTAGGTGTGAAGGAAGCTGATGGAGCTTCCCAGGCATCAGACAGGGATGAGGCTGGGGTGGGGCACACGCTCCTTCTGTGTTGTCTCCTCAGTTGATGTGTCCATTCTAGCCTCTGGGAAGCTCTGTGTGATCACCGATGGCCATCGGTCACCATTTCCATGTGGTTCTCGAGTGTGTGTGAGTCACTTCTGCTCTCTGCTATTACCTCCTAATTAAAGTACCCAGACACAAAGCATTCTCTGATGCTCTGCTTTCAGGAGGGACTAAGCTAACACTGAGCTTTAAAAATGAAAATTTCAAAGCTTTAGCAGGACCTTTGTTTGGTTATTGGATCAGCAGTAAGAGAGACATGGCTTAATAATGCCTCTTTTTCATACTCTAGGCTCAAGAAGACACAATTTGAAAGGGGTGGTATTAGTGGGAAAATAAAGAAATGAAAGTTTTATTTCAGCTTTATTATTACAATAATCCTTTATAACAAACTGTTTCCAGACTCAGTGACTTGCAACAATGATCATTTATTCTCAGTCAAGTCCACAAAGTGACAAGGTCAGCTCATTTAGACTGCACTCATCAGGAGGGCTCTGCTGCCTTCTGTGAGCAGCCCTGGCCTGGTTCCAGCATGTGGACCTGGTTTAAATTTGGAGACCAGGTTGAAGGGGTGGTAGCTCTTGGAGCATCCTCGTCTCGTAGTACTGGATCATGAAAAGCAGGAGCCAGGCCAGATTGTGCAAGCACATTCGAGGCCCTTGCTTGCTTCACCTTCATTAATATTCCATTGGCCAAAGCAAGTCTCATAGTCAAGCTCAACAACAGAAGTCCAGGCAAGCGTGCTCATGTATACTAACGCTGTGGCCTTGCAAATTTCAAGGCAGTTAGAAAAGCGCTTGTCTTTCTGTTCAATTAAGTGAGTGAACTTGTCACCCTGTGCTCACATTGGCAGCACTGTACAAGCAACTCTATAAGGTTTCATAACCCTGGCATGTCAGCGCCTCATAGCTGTGCTTGTGTTTATGTGGCGGTGTCTTGCTGAGTGGCGTTTATTATAGTTGTGTGATTTTGTGTGCCATGTGAGAATATCCAAGCTTCAATTAGAGCAATGAACAAACATTGAATTTCTTGTTAAACTTGGCAAGAGTGGAAGTGAAATCAGGGATGTGTTAGTCCAAGTTTATGGGGATAATGCCATGAAGGAAATGGCATAGTACAAATGGATCAAATGTTTTTCTGAGGAGAGAGAAAGCATCACTGATGAAGAGAGGCCAGGGCAGCTAGTAACAAGCAGACCTGATGAAAACTTTGCAAAAATTCATCAAGTTGTGTGTCAAAATTGTTGGCTGACTGTGGAAAGCATAGCAGACCACATATATATCAGTAGAGAAACTGTTAGCAAAATCTTCACTGAAAATCATGGCCTGAGAAACATGTGTGAAAAAATGGTCCTGAAGGAGCTCACCAATGAATGAAAGCAAAAGAGAGTCGAAGTGTGCCAAGACCTTTTGGAGAGGCTGATGATGTTCTGGGGTGTGTTATCACTGGTGATGAAACATGCGTACCAAAAGACCCTGAAACAAAGCACCAAAGTGTACAGTGGAAGTCAGCCAATTCTCCACAACCAAAAGAGTTTCATCAGCCCAAACCAAGAGCCAAAATGACGCTGCTAACTTTTATATCAGAGGGGTTGTTCATTATGAATTTGCACCAAATGGACTAACAGTTAACCAAATTTACCATTTGGAAGTGACAAAAAGACTGTGTGAAAAAGTTATATAAAAACAACCTGAACTTTTTGCCGAAAACTCGTGGCTCTTGCATAATGACAATGCACCAGCTCACAGGGCACTGTACAGACAATGGAGTTTTTAGCCAGTAAACAGCTATGTTGGAACACTCCCCCTGCTTACCTGATGACTTGCCCAGTGACTTTCATCTTTACCTGAAGATACAGGAAATTCTGAAGGGAAGACTTTGATGACATTCAGGACATCAAAGGTAATATGACAACAGCTCTCATGGCCATTCCAGAAAAAGAGCTCCAAAATTGCTTTGAATGGTGATGAGGCACTGCTTTTGGTCCATATTTTCCCTAGGGGAGCACTTCAAAGGGGACCACAGTGAAATTCAGCAGTGAGGTGTGCAGCACTCTTTCTAGGATGAGTTTGTGAACTTAGTTGTCAGATCTTGTATATTTGTGTTTGTACTCATAGCCTGTACATAGTTTATCTAGTAGTTGATAATCCAATAAATATTTAGAAGAGAGACCATCAATGGGTAAATGGATAACAAAACAGAGATTCACATACACACACAGAAAGGGTGCCAAAAAAATGTATACACATTTGAAGAAAGGAAAAAAAAACTGTATTAAAATTATAATATTCAATATATGCTGATCACATTTGTTATCTTGTATATTGTATCTTGTAATTGCAGAAGTAAAATGTGATTTGAGTATTACAATTTTAATAGTTTTTTCCTTTCTTAAAATATGTATACATTTCTTGGCACTGTGTGTGTGTGTATAAATATTACATAATAAGAATATTATTCTCCCTTAAACAGGAAATACTGCCATTTGCAACATGGATGAACCTAGAGGACATTATTCTAATTGAAATAAACCAAACACAGAAAGAAAAATACTATCTAATCTCATTTATGTGTAAAATTTTTTTAAGTCAAATAAATAGAACAGAGGAGAATGGTGGTGAGCAGGGATGGGGAAGAGTGGAGAGAAATGGGTTGTATAGGATAAACAGGTCTAGAGATGATGCATAGCATGAGCACATAGCTGATAAAAAAGCAATATATACTGAAATTTGGTGAGGGAATAGCATTTAAATGCTTCCACCATAAAAAAAAAAAAAAAAGGAATAAAAAGGTAACTAAGTGAGAGAAAGCACACATTAATTTGCTTGACTGTAGTGATAGTTTCACTATATATTCATAACAACATTGTGTTGTACATTTTAAATACATGTAGTCAATAAATCAATGAATTAATCAATAAAAATAAAAGAGGGACATATTGTCAACCTTTCTGATGGAAAAATTCTGAAGATGTCTGGATGTGGAGGTCAAAACCTGCTTAGACAGCTGTTCTGGAATTTGACTTAGGAGAAAGTGACGTGGAAAAAAACAGTCTCTGGGGGAGAAATGTCAGATTTTGAAATGGTGAGTGGAGATGCCAGGGATGAAGGTTAGAAGCAGGAGGGAACTGATCAGCTTCTGTCCTCTGTCCTATGACATTGTGTCCTCAGCCCTGGGGCCTAAGGCTGGTCCTGGTCTGTGGCCTCATAGGAGCTGGCTGCACAGCAGGATGTAAGCAGAGGTGACAAAGAGAAGCTTCTCTAGATTCATAGCACCTGCCATGGCTTATGTTGGATTCTCACAGCAGCTCACATCCCATGGTGCATGGAAGGGGTCCAGGTTGCATCTACTTGTCAGAATCTAATACCTGGTGATCTGAGGCAGAGCTCAGGTAGTGGTACTAGCTCTGGGGAGCAGCTGCAAATACATTATCATTAGCAGACAAGTTTGACTGCACAGAGACCACAATAAATTGATAGAACTTTGTGTGTTGCCAAGAAGGTGAAAGACTGGGCTACAGAGGATAGTAAAACATCTGATTCAGGTAGACTCTGAAATTGCTTCCTAGAAAGCCCATTTTCCTAAAAAGAAAGTAAACTTCCAAACTTTTATTTATAATCCATTTGGGAAACACAGAGAGGGAAATACCATTTTTGTTGGAAACATGAACTTTGTTCTTTTTGACTTAGTGAGGAACCATTTATTCTTCTGATTTATAAGCATATTTTACATATTCTGGTCAATACATCAAGTGTATAATGTGAGAGTTCCCTTCAGAATGCTAAGACCACACATGTTAAACTTAGCTGCACATTGTATTAGGCCATTAGACAAATGTCACTTTTAATATCACAATACATACATATTATATATATTTTTCATTGACAGAGGAACATGCCTTTCAAAAATATTTTATTGGATGAAACTTTCTCATTCTCAGGCAAACTTCTGGTTCTTTTAAAAGCATTGGTATATTATAAATACCTGTAATGAAAATATAGTTTAAAATTCCAAGGGAAATATTATGTTTCCTCTTTTACATTTTCACAAAACTCCAGATAGGCACTAAGAAAGACAGACAAAAATGCTTTACATCTGAACAATATACTTCAACTTGGAAACATTCAAACATGATTTTGTTGTAATATTAAAGCTTCTCAAGAGTGAACCTTTGGCTACAATCCAATGAGCTGGTTATTAGGACATTAGGTATTATTTGGAAGGATTAAAAAGAAAGATTCATTTATACATTCTTACATTCTTAGATTATGAGTGGGAAAAGGGTAAGTTTAATTCCAACCCTTTCATTTACCACCACTTCTCTGTGACTTCATTTTTGTTTTTTGGTTGGAAACTAACCTAATACCTCTCTGAACCTTTTCATCTTTGACACTTTTTGACGTACTACCATATTAAAAATCTGTATCAAACCTGTGAAACTTCCAAGGACAGACAGACGCTATGTGTACTTCAGAACAGTCTCCATGTGTCCACGGGTATTGCTCTCAAAATACCTTCTTTCTGCACAAATTCAAACAGCGGAAAAGCAGGTAGAAGTTTGCCTCACCAACCACACTTCAAGTCAAAGTGAGAGACAGGCTAGTATTCTCTTTCCTGAACCAGTTCAGTGCCATGAGGGGCCTTATGAAGTTTAAACATCATGATAGAATTGCAAACAGCAAATTCAATGGGAGAAAGCCAGCAATTATAGATGGCTGGAGCCTATGTGGGCATATTGAAAGGGAAGCTTGGAGGTTGGTAATGGATGAATTAGCATACGTGAGCATCCAGGTGAGGTGAGATCAAATAAATATGGCAAACTAGACTTCAGAAGTACTTTGGGGGCCTAAAATACCTTTTTTTTTTTTTTTTTTTTGCCTATAAAGGTGACATAGCAAACTTTCCTAATTATTATTGTACATAGATCCTACCTAACAGAAATTGAGGATAGTTCTTTTCCTAATGAAATTACACTTTGTACATTCTCATTTAGTGAAATCATAATCGAGTGGCCATTCTAAGTTGCATGGAGCCAGGTGCCATGGAGACCTGGACAGCCACCACTCAGCTCCTGACAGCTGAGGGAAGGTGGGTCTAAAACATGAAATCTCATGTTTTTTCAATAATCACTCATATTTTTAAAAATATTCTGCAAACAAAAAAAAATCTACCTGAGAGACAAAATAAGGTCTGTAGGCTGCCGAGAACTTGGATACTATCAGGTCTAGGTTTGGAGAAGTTCTTTTAGTGTCAAAGAATGACTGTTCAGTTTCAAAGATCTAGAACAACTTGTTCTAATGAACACAATTTAGAAAAACAAAAACAAAACCTCTCATTGGTTTTCCCTGTTATGAATTTTTCCCTGCTATTACACTGGTTCTTTGTGTGATAAGTGCTTTCCTGTTGTTATGGTTAAATTCCTAACTAGGAATTTGCCAGGTCTGAGTTTTTTTCTGAGAAAGTGGTATAAATGTGTTCTATCACTATTTAGTTTATGGATGAGAAAGGAGACAGGTGAGGGAAAGCCTCAGAGAATAGGAACTAACTATAGGGAGAGACAGGCACTCAGAGTGAGCCACAGCTGCTTCTGGGGCCATGGATGCATCTTGGGGCATGCTAATCAGACCTGGAAATGCAGATTCCACTCTGTTTGTAGATCTAAATGACTCAGCCTTCTGCCACAAACCAAGAGACTGCCACTGGGGGTAAGTAGTGCTTTGGAGCAGAAAGAGTAAGTCTAATTGTGAGCTCTTTCATTAGGGATTTTCCAAATGCGTTTTTTGTTTGTTTGTTTGTTTGTTTGTTTGTTTTTTGCTTTTTGCAGTTTTTGGCTGGGGCCAGGTTTGAACCCACCACCTCAGGTAGATGGGGCTGGCACCCTACTCCTTTGAGCCACAGGCACAGCCCAAATGCGTTCTTGGCATCAAAATTTGACTATGTGGCAAAGACAGGAAGCAAACTACAGAAAGTTTTCTCGCCTCATTCTTTTTAGATTTTTTGTTCAAATTAATTGATTGCCCACGTTTTACCTTTGCTTTCGAGAAATGAAATGGGCTCAAGGAGGCTTTCTAACGTAGCATGAGGGTTGTCAGCCGTGACCACAGAAAGAACAATACACTTCACTTTCGATGGTAGGAAAGAGCTAAGGTCAATTCTGGAAGTTGGATCTCCTACTGGAGCTAAGCCCCTTCAAATGCACAGTTTGGAGGAGAAAAAGAAAAATGCCCTCAGGGACACTGTAAGTGTAGGAATCAAGGACAGAACAGCTATTCAGACACAGGCAAGGTGAAGAAGAAGCAGGAACGCTTCCAACTTGGGGCCACACACTCACTCTAACTTTCCTCCTTCAGAATGTCCACCAGAGCTTGAAGCAGCCGGTCGTCTCTGTGTTTGTAGGGTTTTGTGTTGTAGAAAACATCGACATAGTCATGGTATAGACTGTCCTCGGAGTCTTTGAGCTGGGAAGGATTGTTTAGCTTTTCCAGGGCTTCATAGAGGTTCTCATAAGGGATGTTGAGCTTTGAGCCCGGGGACTTCCTTGACGCCGGTGGTGGCGAGGTTTTGCTGAAAGCGCTCTGCAGGAGTCGCAGCAAGGCCTGGGACGCGGCTGCGCCCGCCCGCTCCGCGCTCCTGCCGCCCACCGCGCCGCCCACCGCGCCGCCGCCGCCGGGGCTTTCAGACACCTGGGGCTTCGCGTCCGGGTCCGCGTGTTTGGGCTGCTCCTAAAACACAAAAGGCCACCCGCAGAGGGCAGAAGGCTCAGTGTTTACCGCGCAGTCGGCTGGTACCCACTGCCTGCGTCCTGCACGCAACGTGGGAGCCCCCGCTAGGACTGGGCTCAGCCCCCTCGTCTACGTGCCGAGGACCCGCGGCGACCATTGCACTCTCCCTCGGCTCCGCTCCTAAAGTCCTGGTAGGAACCTCCTTTCTGGGGGTCTGGCGGAGCGAGCCCGCTGCCCTGGAGCCCATCTTGGGACGAGGAGGACATGAAGATATTTGAAGACTCGTACGGGGGGCGGGGAGCAGATTCCCAGAGGGCTCACTCTGTCGGAATCACCCCCTTAGTCCCTGCATTGTAAGGAGGGGCCGGGGGAGAGACTGAGGCGGGCGAGCGGGGGCAGGAACCTGGAAAGCGCAGAGAAGCCATCTTGGTCAGCCGCGTGGAAGCGCTGCCATAGTCTAACAACAGACAGGCCCGGCCTCGGGCGGGAAGACCTCTCAGCCCCGCCTGCTTCGCGGACTGCGAGCAGAGGCCCTGGGACTCTGGCCCTGCAGGGAAGCCCCAGCACAGGGTAAACGCGGCCAGAATCTGAGCGGAAGCCTTCCCATGGTCATGCATTTCTTGAGTAAATACCATGTCTATTTATCTTCCAGAACACCCAGCACAGAGCTGGATCCATTCAGGGCAGGCCATTCTGGAAATTCTGAACACTTCCCTACTCCATCAGAGGCACCGTCCTGGAGGAGGCCGAGGAATGCAGAGATAGTGTGGTTCCCTGCTACCAAGAAACGTCAGGAGAACTAGTAAAGAGAAGCCTACGTGATTTTGCCACCTGATCCTTGGTTTTCTTTCTGCAAAATGGACGTACTAACGTCTATCTATCCTAGGTTATGGGGATTATAGGTTAAATGAGATAATGACAAAAATGTTTAAAAACTAAGTGTAATCCAAATGTTAACAGCTTGCTTTCCAATTTGATATCTGTCATAAGGGGAGAAAATTCATGTGAAGGGATTTAATAATTTTTAATTCATTAATTTTAATTTCTAAATTCTGGATAAAAGAACAAAGGAAAAATAAGGTTTCCCACTATAGCAAATGAACAGATTACCACCACCACCCTCCTCCTTCCCAAAGGCCCTCACGACACTGTCCACCACAGTCCAAAAGAGCACGCCAAGAAAAAAGCCACACACCTCCCTCACATCCACCATCTTCTCCACCCCTCTCCTGTCGTTCTGAACAGTGTTGTAGGATGTGTATACTCGAGGCTGTTTCATGTGCTCTGGCTGAGAAGATGTCCCATGCAAAATCAGCTTCCAGCTCACAATCCTTCCTTCATTCTGCATCCTTCCAGACTAAAAAATAAGCATATATTTCAGTGGGTGTTTACAATAATACAAAATAAATTCATTCGAGATATAGTAGAATCTCTGTAAGTTGCCCACCCATGGGACTGTAACAAACTGCTCAACATATGGAGGTGGGCAACATGAGAACCCAAGCCTCCTGCCTGATACTGATATGTGGTGTGTGTCCAGTCTGTGAAAACTGTGTCAATTGAAGGAGATGGCCGGTGTGGGGAGATGGTCAACTGTGGAGGTTCTACTGTATCTAAAAAGGATTTCATAGTGAAAATCTAGTTTTAAGTTCCTACGCATTTTATACATGGAGATCTATGTCAAAGGAAATCATTGGATTCCTTCTTGCTATAGAAGTTGACAGTCTGTAGGTCAGAAATTTAATAGCTAGTTGATTCATAATCAAGCATTTAATTAAAAAGTATCTCTAAATAAATATTTTGTTCCATACTGGATGTGTTATTGAAAAGCTGACTGTACCTTCTATAAACAAAATTATATTTCCCAGTTCTCAATTTGTGGAAACTTTTCATTGGGATAAGTCTTATAAGTATTATAAATCACTATATAGGTGATTTAAATGAGATTTACATTTGATGTGAATGATGTCTGTAGGTGTTGTTCATTTTGCAAATAAAATCTTGATGACACATTACTGTTAGGTGACCAGGCTTGAGTCTGGAAGCACCTGACTGCTCCGTTCTCAATATTTTTCACAGTTGTGCCTGAAACAATTTGTACAAATAGTGGATTCTTGTGGGAGTATATATAAATATGAAATACAATAAATTTGAAGAGTCATCAAGTTCAGAAGACTCAATCATTGTTGGAGAATTTGGACATAGAGATAGCTTTAAAAATCCTTCTCACAAAAAATGTAAATTGTTCAGTACCTCATAATCTGATTTGGAAAATGACAGTGTGGAATGTATTTTAAATTTAAAGATTTATTAATACGGCAAAACTTTGTTTCATATTAAATTTTTATACATTACTTTTTATAAATATGAAATATTGAAATGGATCCCAACTTGAATGAATTATTTTGATTATTAAGAAGGCAAAGAGTGCCAAGTAGTGTGCCATGTGACCTGATGGTGGTTGTGATCACTGCACACCTCAAGTGGTTCGTTTCATTTCTGAGTGCTCTGCAGTCAAAGAGTTAATTGGCCCTTGAAAATTATACACTTGTGGAAGATCAATAATTTCCAGAGGTCCAATATTTATGTTATGAATAATGTTCTAAAACCTAAAGTATTTTTTTTAAATCTAAAAGTGTAGGGTCAGATTTTCCACACTTGATATAAAATGTTGGTAAATAGTCTTTCTTACTTTCCTGATGGGGAAATGGAGTGAAAGAATAGAGGCCAAGTTCAAGAACAGGACAACCTACTAACAACATTTTCTTGCTTTCTCTATGAGAACAGGACTTTTTACAACTTCTGTTTCTAAATTATGACTTTTGCAGTCTTTGGGAAAAAGCTATCCTTAGAGAAAAACATAACAATGACTATAGAATTTTTATTAATTTAACTGACATCTTCAAGAATTTAAAGTAGTTTGTTTTTAAAAAGTTATCTAAGCACTGAAATCTATACTTCTGACACTTAGCACACTTTCTTTCAGAGGAACTCAGAGTCAAAACACCACTCATTTATATTCTCAACCAAAGAGAATGCTGGAGAAATGATGCAAAACCAAATAATTCATTTGACTTTTTGCTCATATACTTCTCTGTCCATTCATTTTTGTGACTGTCCGTTAAAGTGACAGAGGGATGTCAAAGAGTGTTAGTAAACAGCAAAAGGGAACTGAGAAATGCTTTTTGATTTGTTTCATGGCTAAAACTGGGGGGGAAAGAGTCATACGAAATAAGATCCTTGCCTAATGTTAAGCTACGCTCACATGGCACGGCAGGATACTTGTAAGAATGCCTCATCACAGAAGTAAAGTCTGGTAAGACACTGGCAGAGTGTCAGAGTATTTGAGCATTTGTCCATCATTTAGGTGGCTGAATAGGTCAAGTGGCTGGCTTCATTCAGACATGGGAAAATCTGGATTTGTCCCATAGTCTGTCACATTGTTAATCAGTATGATTTTTTCCCTTTTATAGTATGGCTAATGCCTAACCAGTCGGGCAGGGTTTGAAATACTATATGTCTCCCTTTACCTTTACTAAGGAGTTATATAGTTTTTTTAGGGCCCTAATGAATGATAAAATCAACCTTAAATGTGCCTCAAAGTGTTTAAAAGTAAAGTTAATGTTTCTTCATCCTCTCATTTATACTTACCATGTCTGTAATACGCAAAGTCCAGGTACCTATGGGGTTCTCTCCCCATGTGTGAACAGACATGAAATCCCAATTCTTAAAGCCATTAGGAGACGTGTCCCGCTCTCTCTCAGCCAATAGCACAGTGCTAGTTCCTATTTTCATGGGACAAACACAGTTAATGAATGTCCTAATAGCTCTGATAATAGGTTATGCTGTAACAGCTAATAATTGAAAATCAAAGCCCAGAGAAATTAGTCCTCCTAATCTTCCTTTTTTAGTATAAGACCAGGAAAAAGACATTCACAGGGAAAAAGACTAATGCTTTTATCTACAGTACTTAGTGCATTGCCTAGCATATAATAATAAATAATATAACTTTTGTCAATAAATATTGTGAAAGAATAATGAATAACTGTTGACAAAAAGTTATTTGAATAAGGAAGAGCAGAGAGAGGGAAGGACAGAAGGGGGTAGGGCCTTGGTGTGTGCCACACCTTTTGGGGGCAAGACATGATTGCAAGAGGGACTTTACCTAAGAAATGCAATCAGTGTAATCTGGTTTATTGTACCCTCAATGAATCCCCAACGATTAAAAAAAAAGTTATTTGAATGAGAACTACATGTACAGGTTGGATTAAGGGAAGTCAAAGATCTAAAGCACATTTTAGTGGAACTACCATTTTAAAGTATAAGAGGAAATCTGGAAAATGTAATGGGTCCCTGAGTCTATAATCATTTAGATAGGAAATTAATTGATGCACTATCTAATTATCAATACCTATCACTGATTACTTAATCAGATATTAATTAATTTATCAATGATATGATCTCTTGTCATGTCAAAACTAGTACTAGGAGTAGCTCTAAATTTTCAAGCCCAAACACTAGACAGATCAATAAATAATATTTCTTTCTAAGTGAAAGGGTTAAATGAACTATAGGTCAATCAATGAAAAAAAAAGTATTTTCACTGATATTTCAGGCCAATTCCAAAATATCTAGAAAATATAACTCCAAAATAGAGCATACTCCAAACCTCTAAAAATTCATATTCTGGATGAAGATCATAGAGATGATTCATCTTCCCTACATATACCTATGGAAATTGAATTTAGCCAGTGGAGTCCTCCTAAGGCCTATGAGTATCAGAGTAGAACCTCCTGGTTGGATTGTGTTTTATGGTTCACGAGGCCTTTCCCATCAACTGTCTCATCTGAATTAGTACCCTCTCAGAAAAGAGCAAAAGTCCATACATCATGTTAAATGGACTTGTTCTTGTTATTCTGGTCCATTTATTAGTCTTTTCAGCCTTTTCTTAGAGATTAGAATTCCTACTTTTCAGTTGACTCTTTGGATGTTGCACTGCATCTGTGAGTTTCATTAATCAATCAATTATCAGAGTTACTTTCACTTATGTGTTACCTAAGAGAAAAGAATGATAGACCTATAACCTGGAAAAGTGAACTCAGCTGGAAAAGGCTGGACATCAGAGAAGTTTGTTATTTGGCATTAGTTGAATGGGCCTAGTTTTTAGCTTATCGAAGAATCAGTGGGAATGATCTAGGCAGAGAGGACCTAACTCCAAGCAAAAGGAAAAATAAGCATTTTTTTTAAGATTTGAAAATATCTATTAGTCCCATGAGTAAACAAAAACAATCAGTGATTTGAAATCATTCGATTTATACTTAAAAATCTAAACAAGTGATGTAGAAGAGTTTTTTTTTAGTTTACCAGCTGCAGAAGTAAGTGTGACATGAAGGTCTCCTCTGCGGGAGTACTCAATTGTTGCTTCAAACTGCACGTGCTCCAGGGATTTGATAGCGTTTCCTTGCCCTTCACACGCCGTTGTTGGAATTTCAATGATGACTTCTCCATTACCTTTCAGGGCTCTAAACACACAGAAGGAATCAGCACTGAATAAAGCCTCTGTCTTCATCCTTGCACCTATGCACATGTGCACACACCCACCTTAACTAGAAGCTCAGCTAGGCTTCTTGTGGTCCCTGTTGTGAGTAGGACCCCACTGAGGATTTTATATAAACCAATTTCTGCACATATGAACATGGTAAGAAACACAAATACTTCAAGACAATGCTGTCTTCTGTGGAATTGAATCTGAACAGATTTGCCTTGTACCCATCAAAAAGATTCCTTTAAGAAAAAGTGATTTTGTCTGTAAGGGCTTCCTAAGGCATGCCCCTCAGTCTCCCATCCTCAGGTATGTTATGGGAGTGGGTCTTCAGTATTTTTATTGGATGTCTTGACAAAAATAACACCCCGGGCACAGCAGTGTGTGCCTGCAGTCCCAGCTACTTAGGAGGCTGAGACAGGAGGATTTCTTGAGTCCAGGAGTTCAAGATCAGCCTGGGCAACAAAATAAGACCCTGTTTTGAGGGAGGGAAGAAGACAGAAAGAGAATATGAAGAAAGGAAAGAAAGAAAAACAATAGCAAATTTTGCTTCTGTGGCTAGATGTGTGTACAAGAGGCAGACTGTGTAAAACAATATGATAAAGGATTTTTCATGGAAGGAAAGTCATGAGTTGCAGTCACTGTGGCATGAAGTGGGGTGATATCAGAAGTCAGTCTTGGGTGATACTGGTTGGCAAGTATTGCATTTCATCAATCCTACAAGGAATTTTTAGAAATAGTTTAACATCAAATTGAGAATGAATCTTAAAAGTGATGGTTAGTCATAATTTAATTGACGATGTTTTTTCTTAAAAGTACATAAAACAACAGTGCACCTTGGGCTTAATGGCACATGCTAGGTGGGCTCCAAAAGGAATACACAGATATGTCCACATGAGTTCTAGATCTCTGGTCTCTCAGTGGTTCCCCACAGAGACCCACAGGCGACACTGGTGATTTCTATCTCTATGTACTTCACAAGAGGAAGTGAGAAAAAAATTAGGCAGAGTGACCAACACTGCGATCAAATTGTGCCACGGGCAAACATTGGCTAGAAACTCTGGGAGATGCTCACCTGGGCTCAAAGTCGTTGTCCCTTACAACACATTCTCTCTTCTCAGGCACGCTGCTCCAGGTCTCGGGGTCAGCTAAGTCCACCAGAGCCTTGGCATTTAGCAAGCCAAATCCAAATCGACTATTCACCATCAAGCCTGCACCATTCTTTTTCCATCCAGGGTTATTGGCCAGAGGGTCATACTCAGAGGTCCAGACAACCAGGTGCTGCATATCTCGCCAGGTAAGATTAGGGCTGGAGGGGAAGTTGACCCAAAGTATGTTTCAGGGACCAAATGAAATTTCCTTACAAACCCAAGAGCCCTCCACCCTTGCCAGAGGTTCTCTTCTCCCTCTTTTTATTATCTGTTTATCTTTCAATAAACTCTATCTTTTTGCCTAAAAAACAAACAAACAAACAAAAAAAACAACAAAAAACAAATCTAATAATAAGCATTTCCATTTAGGGATTATAAAGTGCTTTTTATAATTTTACTTACAGAGGGGGTCCCAAAAGTCACCCCCAAATTCAAATCACCATGCATAGGGAAATGGGAAATTGTACCTAAATGTACCTTTATTTATGAAATAGTGATTACAAAATTTTACGAAGAGGTGGCCACCACATAGAGAACATTTCTTAAGATTTTGTAATGGCCATTTTATAGCTAAAGGTACTGTTCCAGTGTCTATTATGATTTGGTAAGTCTTCATTCAAAATAGAATTTCAAATACAGTATTGAAAACTTCTCATATATAAGTTAAGCTTTTACTGTGAGTAAAATTTAATCCTCAGCATAGTAGAAATGTTAAACTTTGTCCCTGATTTCTAGTTACACTCCCAGAGCACTTCCTTGGTACCTTCCACTCTTCGGCTGTCTGTTAAAAGCCTTAGTATGTCGTTTGGTTTAATGATTGAAAGTGCCTAAGTGTTAAGCAGCCCCAAATATGCTTTAAAACCTTACTGTTGTTAGTCGTTATTCAGATTCTTTCACAATCTCAAGCTTTTCCTTGACTTTGAGATCTACATTGTTCCCCTGAAGCCAACCAAGCATCATTTAAGAAGTAAATACCCAAGATTTCCCTACTCAGGCTCTTAATTGGATCTCAGCATCAGGTTGGAGAGCAGTCCCCAGAGACTCTACCTTCTCCCCAGAGCACATAATGTACTGATTAAACAATCAGTACATTATGATTACTGTGGCAAGAAAGAGGCAATGTCCCTCTGTAAACATGAGGGAGTCCTTCTAGTAATTAAAAACCTGGGTGTGATTGTTTTGGGCTTGACCATAGGTGATTACAGAGGCCTTACCTGGTGGGCTGTATGAGCAGCTGCCCTTCCCAAATGGACAAGGTGCACAGCTGTGCAATCTAGGCCAGGCCTCAGGACCTGCCCTTCAGTGTTCTTCCTGTATTTACATTCCTAGCCCAGTAAATACCTTACTTCCTAGGTCTCTTTGAAGTGTAGAGCAGAAGTTGTGAGACACCTGCACCCCCCTCTTATGGAGGGAGGAGGGGAGACAGGAAGGCATGTTTCCCACCTGACTCAATACCACTCCCAGCCTTTGCTCTCACCACTCCCTCCCCCCCATACACCTGCCAGAGTCTTGCTCAAGGCTACTCAACAGTGAGGCAGCCCTCAAGCCTGTGCCCAGCAGCCACCCAACCCACACAACTTCCCATGGGGTAAATGGAACAAGGTACACTGCTAGTGTTTTCTCCAGTTTAAGATGCCTCCTTTATCACATGATTAAAAGCTTCACTCGGTCATTTGGCTTGTTACTTTAAGGGGTTGCTCTGACACCTGACTGCTCCACTCAGCTGAGCTCCTGACACACAGCACTGTTCCCCAGAACGTGGTGGGTGGAGGCTTTGGGAGGTCTAAGGTTCCAGGACTCTCAGTGGGTCCCAGGTCCCTTGCAGTGGAGTCACCTGATACACTTGTGAATAATAAAAATTCCTGAGTCCCACTCCAACCACACTCATCAGAATATCTGAGGGAAGGGCATGACTTTATACTTAATCTGAAAAAAAAAATTAACTTTGTAACCAGTTTTAGATTACAGTAAAATAACAGGTGTTGGCAGAAAGGTTTTAAGCTCATGACCCATTAAGACAATTAGAAGTCATTTCAAATCATAGGGTCAGAACAGGGAGTGATAGAAAGGACATTAAAGTGCATTCTACCCAGACAACTGTGTGACTGTAAGCAAGTCACTGTATCTCTCTGGGCCTAAGCTGACATCTAATATGAGAGGATTGCACTATTATCAGAAATGCCTCTTTATAGGTTTTCTTTCGTTCTTGGCCATCCCACATTCAGGAATCATTAGCTGAGCAGAAAAGGGTTATTTCCTCAATGTAGAAATGAATTCTGTCCTGTAGAGCATTTCTTAGTCTTTTGAAAGGGTTTAGGTAAAATCCTCCTATCAAGGTGCCAATGGCCTCCACCAGTTTCCCATTTGGATCATAAGCACACACTGGCATGTGCCCGGAAGGTGGCGAGAAAGAGTACAGAGGTGCTGCAGGCCAGCTGTGGATGGTCCTGCTAATCACAGAGAGCATGCGCTTTCTGTATCTCTACAGTAGAGCACTTACTTTATATTTATTTGTAGGTTTAATTTTTTAAATTTAGTCTTTGTAAAATATTCAAGGAGCTTCATTGTCCCACAATTAGGGAAATTAAAGCCATTCTTCATTTACATGCTTTTGCACATGGAAAGGGGCTACTGACAGCCCACCTCTGTTGGCCAGCACTCAACAGCACCCACAAGAAATTAAATTTTTAAAAACTACAGTGGGTTGCTAATGTAGAAAATAAAGGTTACAGAATTAAACACTGAAATTAAACATCGGTTTTAATTAGAAAAGATGCAGATAAAGTAATCTGAAGACAACATTCTAGAATGAAAAGTTTTAGGGACTATCTGGTTCAGCTTCTACTACACCTAAATGAGCCTAGTTCTTGAAGATTTTCTAATTTGGATTTTCCAACATTTCTTTGGTTGTTGTGATTTTTTTTTTTCCCACAAAGGTTTCATGTGGCATTGGAAGCCCATTTCTCTTTCTCCAGATGTTAATAAAGAGGATTGGTTCATCTGTTTGTTTCATGTCTACAAAGATATGAAGGGATTCAATGGTTCAGAATTTTTTTTCCCTGTTAAAAACTATTCTGATTGTTTTCACCTCTCCTCGGGGACTGAGGCAGTTGCTCAATTTCTTTCTTAGGTATATATAGGTATATGTATATATATACATATTTTATCTTTTTTTTATTTTTTATTTTTCTGTTTTGGCCGGGGCCGGGCTTGAACCCACCAGGTATATGGGGCCAGTGCCTTACTCTTTGAGCCACAGATGCCACCCTCTTACTCTTAGTATATTTATCCCCAAGATGCTAAGTAGAAATATCAAAGGATACTATTAACTATTCTACTGGGTGGGATTGGAGGAAAAGTTAACTCTTCATAGCCATTGTGTCTCAAAGTTTGATTAAGGTATTCCCAGTATTTAAAATGAGAAATTCCTAGGCCACACACCAGAAATTTCTGACTCTAAGTTTCTAGCAAGGAGACCTGGGAATCTGCATGTTAACTAAACTCCTCAGGTGACTATTACTTATGCTGGTGTTTGAGAAACATTGTTTTTCCAGGAAGGAAAATATTCCTCTGTACATATTTCAGCCAGAAACTATTCTATTTCCTTTTTCTGTTCTCATCCCCAACACTCTAGCTATTTGCATTTAACACAACACATTGGGTAGTCTGCTTGTGATGGGAAACTTATAAATACATTTATAAGTTTATAGATATATAAATTCATTTGTCAGCCTCAATCTTCTTAACCCTCCTTTGTTTGAGGGGAGGATGATAGGCTGCCATTCAACAGTTTCTGCACCTCACAAGGCTGCGTGAGGGAAATGGAGTAGCTGATTGATAGCATGGGCTTTGGCAGCGGAGAGACCTGAGTTCGAATCTCTTTGTGAGATCTTGGTTACATTTCTCAACCTGTCTGAGCCTCAGTTTCTCCATTTACAAAATGCATTTCTATGTCATAATAATGTTATAAGGATTAGAATTAGTATTATATGTAAAGAGGTTAGCTCAGTGTTGGGCATAGAGTAACAACCTAATAAATATTAGATGGCATTGTTTGTTTGTTTGTTTTGAGACAGAGTTTTGCTTAGTCACCCTGGGTACAGTACTGTGGTGTCATAGCTCATAGCAACCTCAAACTCCTGGGCGTGAGCTGCCTCAGCCTCTGAGTAGCTGAGACTACAAGTGCCCGTCACCTCATCTGGCTAGTTATTCTGTTTTTAGTAGAGATGGGGGTGGGGGGGTGGGGGAGGTCTCACTCTTGTTCAGGCTGGTATCAAACTTTTGAGCTCAAGTGAAGCACCCAACATGCCCTGCCAGAGTGCTGGGATCACAGGTGTGAGCCACCGCGCCTGGTCTGAATGTCATGTCATTACTCTTGATAGGTTTAGTCTAGAGTTTTTCAGTCTCACTAGTTGTTTCTTAAAGGATAGCACATGGTTAAATGAGTCTTTCATTCATGAGAATCTGGAGATAAAGCTTTTTTACAACTTTAGAAATTCCAGCATTCAGTTTTGGTATAGATAATTGAATAGTGTTCAGAAAACTGCCCAACTGAGAACAGGCATCTCAATAATCTCTATGTACTTTGGCAGTAAGGACAAAAATGTTAAGATAGATTAATTATGTCCATCTTACTGATAAATTGAATCAACATGAAGAGAATTAAATTTTTCTGATAATCACCTGGGAGATTACAGACTCTTAATGTATTGTACAACTGAGAATCTGGTGTAACCTACAACCTATTCACTAGAAAAATGCCACGTGCACACTTAGAAGCACTTCTGCATTTAGTTGCAACTAAATGCAGAAGTGTTCTGTGTATTTCCTAGCTTTAGAAATAGTCCTGGCTTTAGAAATAGTCCATCACAGACTGAGATTAATGAGGCTAAGTCATTCTTAGATCATTTTTGATCATTCTTAGATCATTTTCTCCTATATACACAGAAAAACCCGAAGGGGTGTCCAACCTGAGTCCCACAGGTCAGAGGATTGTATGAAGACGTTTTTGCTTATCTGCAATGTCAGCTATCATGGGAAGTATGCGTGGACCTTTTTTGCTCATCAGCTTTTGTCAGTGTCTGTGGATTTAATGTGCGGCCCAGCACAGCGCCTCTTCTTCCAGTGTATGGCAGAAAAGCTAAGGATTAGGGGCCCTTTGGCATTCCCACAGCACTGGCCACTAGTCAGGAAGGCCAGGTGTGGCTGGTTATGTTTACCTGCATCTGGCGGTTCCTGGCTGGAGAAAACTCTACCAGTGGTTCTCAACCTTCCTACTGCCGTGACCCTTGAATACAGTTCCTTATGTTGTGGTGACTGACCCCCACACACGAGGAGTGGTGTCTCTGTTCCTAAAACCATTGGAAATATGTGTTTTCCGATGGTCTTAGGTGACCCCTATGAAAGGGGAAAAGGTAGTTTGACCCCCAAAGGGGTTGCGACCCACAGATTGAGACTTAAAATTTTTAAGATGGCTTCCTTTAAACAGCTCCTTCGGTCTAATAGTTTGTATCTTGAAATCATAAATATTACAAGCCTGTTTCTGGACCCTACTTCCTTGTAGTACAGATCTCTCATTCACCCATGTGAATTCATGTTACATTGTCTATACACGCTGGCATCTTCAATTTCAGCTTTGAGAATCTTATAAAAGAAAGAAGTTTGGCAAAGATGTTCTGTAGATGGAAAGACATTTAAAGATGTGCTATCTCCATACAACATCAGAGAGCATGTACATTAACTCACCTAGGACCACACAGCTGGTGGTATAACCAGCTAGAACTCGAAGTATTCCCTGCAGCATTCACTATTCGGACTATTTTTTCATGAAGGGTGTTTGGACCTGTTGATGTCGGTCTTAGCTGTACTCACAGGTTTTGTCCTTTGTTCATCCCCTTCAGTTCATTATAAGTGAACTGAAATTCTGAATGCAGATGTTTTAGTAGGGCCCAAGGTCTATTTCTAATTGAGCACATGGATTCTGTCTTCCCTTGCTGAACATCTTGCCAGCCCCTCCAAGCAGATAGATTCTTGCGAGGCTTGTCTTGCTTGGGCGCTGTGGCCCTGCAGCAGAGACACCCAGAATCTGTCTCACATCTCCACGGAAGCCCTTCCTGGACAAAGGCTCATCAACCTCAGGACTTTTCCAGCTGTGGCAAAGGCCACGCTGTTCTGCTCATCTGCTGCTGTAAACCGAGTCTACCGAATGTGGCATGAAGAGGATGCTTTGTGTTCTCTCTGGAGAATGCATTCTTTCTTCCAGGATAGATTTACATTTACAAGTTGAATTACTTCTTCTAATACACAACCTTAGCACCTGACTTGACACTTAAAGATTTGCTGTCACCATACAAGATCAGAAAGCAGAAATGAGGCCAAATTACTAGCCCTGGATGTGCAGTGTGAGACAGTTAAATTTTTTTCCTCTGTGGTAAGTATTGGACTATTGGGCAAGTACTATAAAGAAAAAATGTTAAATATTTTCATAACATCACATAAACCAAAATAAATTTGGGATGGGGTAGGGGGGTTAAATTAAGTATGGTAAAGGAATGATAATAATAAACATAGAAACAAATGTTTATATAATTTTGGGTTGTCAAGATTTTTCTGAGCATAAAAGCAAAGGAAGAAGCCTTAAAGACAGACTGAAAAACATAACTATATATATACATATTAACCTCATTTTGTTAACAATTATGGATAACAAATCAAAAGGTAAATGTCAAACGGACAAAGCCTCACTAGCTTTTCTGCAGTAAGGCCATAAAATAAAATCAAGGCCATAAAGAAGCAATCACTGAACACAAATGGCCAAAGGATACAAAATATTGCACTTCATCAGTAGTGAAATCAACGCATATTAAAATGAGAGACCATTTTCACTTATCAGTATAGCAAACATTTTAAAAGATAATAAAAGTAGTTTTGGCAAGGGTTTTGGAAATTGACATTTCATCTGATATACCTGGTGGGAATATCAATATCTATCAAAATCATTAAAACACACCTGACTTTTAGTCCAGGAATTCCAATTCTAAGTACTTATCCTGAAAAATTTATCAGAGATGACAATATTTATGGGATGTTTAAACATGATTAGATGAATTTAATAAAATGTGCATTTCTGCAATGGAATACTATGAAAAGATAAAAGTTCTGTCTTTGAATTTCATCCCCCTCACATGATTAGATCAGTTCCAGTACCAACCACGAGGCTTGGAAAAGAGGATTTTTAGAAACAGAAATACAACACACAGGAAATTATATGGACATAATCCTGCCTGATGGGAATAAACAGAAGTGAGAAAAACTCTCAGATGAGTGGGAAAAAGATTTAGGGGAGAGATGAGTTTTTAAAAATCAAGGGACACTGAGGTTAATGAGCATTTACTTTAAAAATATAGAGTGGATTTGGCCAGGTGCGGTGGCTCACGCTGGTAATCCTGCCACACCTGGGAAGCTGAGGTGGGTAGATTGCCTAGATTCAGGAGTTCATGACCAGCCTGAGCTAGAGCAAGAGCTATGTTTTTGCTCTACTAAAAACCTAGCCAGACATAGTGGCAGGTGTTTGCAGTTTCAGCTACTCGGGAGGCTGAGGCAAGAAGATCACTGTAGCCCAGGAGTTTGAGGTTGTTGTGACCTATGATGCCACAGCACTGTACCCAGGGCGACAGAGTGAGACTCTGTCTCAAAAAAATATATAAAATAAAAATACGAAGTGGATTCAAAACAAATTACAAAATGATGCCTATATTATGATCCCTATTTTGTGAGATGTGTAAGTTTTAAATGTTACTGAGATGTTGACAATGGTTATTTCAAAGTGGCAGAAAGAGAACTTACGATTATTACTACTCTGTAGTTTTCCAAAATTTATTCCGTAACCATGTATTCACAAAAAAATGTGTTATTAAAAAGAAGAGGGAAAATTGAGCTTAGTAAAGGTGATTAGAAGCTTTGGGGGCCTTACTTTGCTTCCAGAGCCAGAGCGAAAATGCCAGCAGCCAGGGGTGCGGAGGCTGAGGTGCCGGTGTGGGTCTTGGTGCAATCGTCGTGCAGATCCGCGCTTGTCTGGACCGCATCAAGGAAAGAAAGACCGGAGAGCTTGTGAGGGGCATGAGCCTGCCCCGGGCCTGGCCATACTAAGGGCCGCACCTGCTGGGACCAGGAAACTCAGCTGACTCAATTACCCACTTTCTCCTCTATACCATGGACGGATGTTTGCCATCTGCTGGTATTTCGGCTCACTGTCCTCTATGCACAACTTGTCTATAATTCTGGCAACAAGATGCCTTTTCTGGGGATGAAGTACTCCCACCAAGAATATTTTTTCTTCTGAGATTCCCAAATGAAACGCTGTCTATAAAAAATGAACCGTTTAAAACTCACTCTGAATCATGCTGGCCCATTAATCACCAGCTCCATTGTGTTTGGTCTGGCATATTTAGAAATTCCGCCTCAGACAAAATTCCCTTTTGCCTTCAGATTGACAGGTGGCTGCCTCTTCAGCCGGAGGAGGCAAAGCCAGCCTAGTCTCAGCTGCTTCAACCACTGCACAAAGTTTGCTCGGTGTCTGCTTCACACTCCCTGTGGACTAGATTTGATACCCATGAGCTGGTGTCCACACCTGCACTGTGATGAACATGGCAGGTTTTCAAAATGAAAAGTGTGCCGGCCAGCCTTAGTTCTGCATCCTAGAACTGCTACTACTGCTGTGTCCCATGAGCAAGTGGTCTAGTTTCCGTCCCCATCTGTGAAAGGAGATTCATATTTCCTGACGCATGTTCTGAGGTTTAAATGAGATTCTGTCTGTGAAATGTTTTTACATCATGTGATGGCATATAATGAATTACCCAGGCTAACTTTAGGGTGAGGCCATTGAGCTGAAGGGAAGAAACCCCAAAGACTTCCGATCAGTCTGCCGGCAGGCACCACAGCACTGTGCTCAAACAAGCCGTCGGTCCAAAAGATTACGAACAAGACTCCCACCCTGCTCCAGCATTACAGTTCTTAGCTAGAGATTTCAATGTGTGAGAGGGAGGTGTAAAAAAATAATTCCTTCTATTATCACTTCCATTGGCTTCCCGCTTCGAGTCGCTGAATCTGTGCAGTGACGGTGGCTCTGCTCCCGGGAGGGCTGCGGAAGCAAGGTTGCCCTTTTTACCTGTTGACGCAAGTGAGCCTCCAGACATGACTGTGCTGAGAACAAGGTTTGCGTAAGAACAAGTCCGTGTTCCTGCCACTGTCTCAAATAGAATCTCCCAGCTGCCTCTCCCAGGGCTGGCTTACCTAAGGAGGGATTTTTTACAAAGATAAAAAGTCTTTTTTCTGCCTCAGTGCAGGGTAGCCCAAAAAAGGGCTATGAAAGGGGGATGCTAAAAGCTTAACAGGCCATTTTCTGAAGGCAGCTCTGGACACCCAGTGAGAGGACAGCAGCCAGGGCCCCAGAGCACAGGCGGGGCAAGGGTCTCATATGCCCCTTTCAAAGGTTAGAAAACCTTCCTGCCCCAAAGAGCCCCTGGGCAGAATGTCCCTGTCTGTGGTTTGAGGAACTGGAGATGTGGGCATGAGTGGGAAGCTCCCTGTGTGAACCAGGCTGCAGAAGCAGGCAGAGGTGCAGAAGGGTGTGGAGAGGACCTTAGTGCTGACCGTTCTGGTAAGATGCCATTAACAGCAACATTGCGCACGTTCCTAGGCAGTTATCATGGGACTCACTCATTAATTGGACCCTAACCTGCTGTTTCCTTGATACTAGGATCTACATACCTCAGCTAGTTTGTTTTTCTGTGTCAGAAGTTAAATTTGTGGCTTTAAATTTTTAGATTAAAAGCACCTCTCTTTGTTGTCAAAGCCACTAAATGCCCCTTTACCATTGTGCCCTTGAAGGGAAAGCCAATAATTGCCCTTAATAGTCTGACTCATGGAAGTGAAGGTGGCCATGAGTGTGGGCAGGAGGAGGGCTCTGAGCTTTCCCAGATCCCAGCAGGTCACCTCAGGGGAAATTTAGACTGTTATTTTCCTGCAGGCCATCCATTCTTAGGAGACATCACTGGCGTAGACTCTGTATTTTTGTCATCTGCTAAAGGGCACGTCAGACTATATCCCTGCTATTAAAGGATCAGCCCTGCAGCCCTGAAATTGCCTTGAAGGCTGTTTCCAGGGAGGCCTCAGACAAGCAGAAAAGACATCTGGAGTCTTGGCTGTGTGTGAATGACAGGTTTGGTGGTTTCTCAGGGCTGAGTTTAAAAATGACATGAAGGAAGATCATTTTGGCAAGAAGCATCATTATCCCTGGAGATACACTTGCCAACATACGCCAACCTTTCAAGTGAGTTAAGGGAGTCCTCCGACTGACACAGTGAGCTTCAGCAGATCCATATCACCACAGGTCACCAGTGTGCCCCGAGCTCTGGTCCCTAAGCAGAGAGTTAGAAAGAAAGAAGCAACGTACGATTCGCTGGTCAGTGTAGTCGCCGCTGCTGTAGGAGGTGGCCAGCGTGGAGGAGCACTTCTCAGCGTACCAGGGGGACAGGCCCTGCTGCGAGGCGCTGCTGATGGAGATGGTGTAGATGCTGTCTGTGTAGCCGTCGCAGTCACAGTTGTCTCCCTGTCGCCCACCATTCCCAGAAGCCCAGACGAAGATAGAGCCCTTCCCCCGTCTGCCCTAATGGAAGAGCCAGAACACACAGCACCTGTTATTGTCCATGGCAGTCACTGTCATGCCCCAATAAAATCTCCAGCAAGCACACGTGTGAAGTTCTCGAGTCAGTTATTCGGGGTCTATTTCCAACTCCAGCCTTTTCAGCAGTGTTGGAAACGCGAGACTGTGTATACAAGCCCTCCCCCACCCCTGGACTCTGGCCAGGCAGTTCCGGGGCCTCTCTGGAGTGGGGCTGAGCATGCACTTTCCTATCTTTTCTTTATCACGTGGATTCTTAATCTAGCCTTTAGCACTCGCTGATCTTTTCCCGCTCCTCTTATGTCACTGTGCTTGCATCTCTGAACTTCCTCTCTCTCTGCTCAAATCTTCTGGCTGACAGATAGAATGACAAAATCAGGCATTATTCAGCTCTGCCTTGCAGCTGCATCAAAAGGGACTCTTCAAGTGAATGGAATTCATCAAGGCCGCCCTTTCTGTGATTTTTCAATTTGTGTGCTCGCCAAAGTTTCTACTTTTGTTTCATCCTGTGGAGTCCAAGGCCTCAGAATCTGTGCGCGAAGACAGTAAACCCAAGTAGCAGAACAGCCCAGTCAAGGCAGCAGTGCAGCAGGCCCAGTGAAGGGCAGCGTGCCTCTAGATTTAAGGATGGGTTTTCAGGGCATTTGAAAGAAGTCTGGGCCAAAGTTTACCTAGTGCAAAAACCCCAAAGCAGCAGGAAAATAAGAAAGGAGAAAGAAATGTCTGGAAGTACTTTTAAAATAAATATCCTAAAAGTGATGAAATTCTGTTCAACATCAAACCCAAATAAGTAAAACTCTATTAACCTCTATCTTTCACCCCTTGGAAGAATGACCTAGCTAAGAGCATTTAAAATTATAAAGGTCTTTGTTAAGACATTCATAGCCATTTCTTTCCACATAACCTGAGTGTTCTGTCTCTCTCCTCCTATCCAAAGGGAGGGTTGCCTCTCCTGTGGCTCTGTGTTTTGTATCTCACCTGCTTGACACCATACTCAAAAGCCTTCTGGGCCAGCCTGCCAGGCCCTTCCACAGTCTTCCCATCGTCATTAGGGCCCCAGCTCGCACTGTAAATATCCACATGCCCAGGATTGAACCCAATCGAACTGGCCTCAATGGCATCTGTCACAATGCCATCCAGCATTCTTATGCCTGAACAACGAAACAAACCAACCTCAACAAAGGTTGATGTCAGTATGTACATGCAGAAAAAAGACAATGTTGTTAATATTTATTTTTTTTTATTTTTTATTAAATTATAAACACATAGATCATGTAGAGTATAAATGTCTTAACACAATCATTAAGTAAATGAGGTAAGGGATATATTAACTAGTGCGATGTAAGCATTCCAAATTGTATATTTATATTTGTAAAGGACTTGAAAGAGTTAAAACCAAGGCCACCACTGGATGTTCCCAATGCCTGTGACCCAGCTGCTAACAGCACAGAAGGATAGGATAAGACATTGCCTCCTTAAGTGTTCTTGTCTATTTAGGGATAACACTATGCAGTGAGCAAGCCAACAGCTATTTTTTTTTTTTTTTTTTTGGTCCTACTTAAGACTCTGCTCTCAGTAATACCTTTGGGATTGAGGTCTCAGAGGGGCAGTATCCTTGGAACACAGGGATGATCATGGTTGCACCCCTCCCTCCACCATTATGCCAACAAAATGACAGAACAGCTTTCAGAAAGACCCACCAAACAGCCCTGGTTTGATGCACCTGCTAATGACTGTACTAGGAATGGCCACAGCCCTGTCTGTGCCATACAAAGGGCCCTGGACAGGAAACTGTGCAGCTTGAAAAGATTGAGCCACAATAAGAAATGAGCAAATAGGGAAAGAACTCTTGTTTCTAAGCACTGATTAAAAATAACCCAGAGGCCATTTGTTCATGTGTTTGCTAAGAACCATTTTCAAGACACACACTTCCTTTTCTCCTAATAATCTCAAGGATGAAATCATTGCCATGGGCGTCTACTCCGGAGGGGGAATGATTCTTCATCAGGAGAAGGTAGATGAGGTAGCTGTTTGGGCTTTCCAACAGGAGGTCTCTCATCATCACTCTCATGAATTTAAGGGCCAGGAAGGCAGAACAATTTGGACAGATATAGGCAGCTACCTGGTTATTTCTGGCTGTAAGTGCTCAGTGCAATGGAGCACAGTCTGACATCCTCACACTGTTACTTACTATGGAGTAAAGTAAGTGGACATGTAACTGACACGATAATGACAGTTGTATCTGTTAGAAAAAACTACTTTAAAATGAATTTGGAAGATAAAAAATTCCCAGCTCTGCTACTTACTAGCTGTGTAATCTTGAATAAGCCATTAACCTGTCTGCATCTCAATTTCTTTAACTGTAAAATAGGGATGATGATAAAAGTTCACATGCATTGAAGATATCCTATGTACAGCCACCACTCTGCAGGGCTTACATGTATGACCTCATCTAACCTTATGACAACCATTGTGAGTGGGTGCTATAATTCTCTCCATTTTATAGGCAGAGAGATTGAGAACAGAGGGGGACAGTGGTGGTCCATGGCCACCCAGCTTGAAATCAGGGAATTGAAATTTGAACCCTGGAAATCTGGCACCTAAATCCATCCCTGTGAACCACCTAGATACGCTGCCTATAACGTGTTGTAGGGTAAATGGTTGACGTATAGTAGCTGACCAATAAATGAGAAGTATTATTACAAATGTATATGGGGTTGGGTCATTAAAAGGTAGAATTGCAGGAGGTGTGGGGGACCTGCAGCCTCAAGGCCACATGTGGCCGTCCACGTCCCCAAGTGCAGCCCCTCAATCAAATCCATACTTCACAGAACAAATCCCTTCATTAAAAAGATTTGTTCTTTAAAATTTTGGCTTAGTGAAAAGTCTGCATTCAAGGATTCAGAAGGCCACACATGGCCCCAAGGCCACAGGTTCCCCATCCCTTAGATGACTCCTTCACAAGCTAAGGCTGTTTAGTTCATCATGACTTAACATGTGAATTATTTTTCTAGTTGATTCCATAAATGTGCACTTCTGCCTTCATTTTCTTTAAATTAACAGAGTGCTTTGAAGGTATTAGTATCAAAGGAATCAAGAATAACACTTAAAATCTAGGAGTATCCTATATTGCTGAGAGAGGCATTATAAATGCCAGGGTGTTTATTTATATGATTTCTAAAAAAGAATACATAACCAATTCAAATTTGTTCAGGTAGAGTTCAATGGGATTTTATTGTAATTGACATTACAATATTGGTGGTTGTTGTTGTTTTTTGTGGCATAGTTTTTGAAAGCTAAAGTAAACACTAAGTTAAGAGCATAATGCAAAAGCCCAAGGCGGGGAGGGTGTCCAAAGGAGAGGCAGGTACCTCTGCAGACCTGCCTTCCAGCCCTCTCCTTTGGAAGGCAGGCTACATCATGCCATCACACTGGGTTTAGCAGCTGTCCCAGTGAAGACACCAGCAGGTAGGTAGAGGATGAAATGAGAGGGAAAGCTAGTTCCTTGGTTCCTCCCACCTAAAAGAGCTCTGCTGTTGTAGTCAAGGCCCACCCAGTGGCTCTCCCTCATGACTACTACTCCACTTTCTATGACCTTGCCTTCCCTTTGCTCCTTCAGGCCTAAAGATGGCAACATCTCCTTACCTTTGATAGCCCCTCATTGGTTTCCTCTAACTCTTATAAATAGTTTATGTATGGAGAATCCTCAAGGAACTCAAATAGACCTTCCATTTGAGCCCACAATCCTATTACTAGGTATCGACCCAGAAGAAAAAAAAAATCATTTTATCATAAGAACATTTGCCCTAGATGTCCTAGATTATCACAGCTCACTTTACAGTCATAAAATGTGGAAACAACCTAAAAATCCATCAACCCAGGAATGGATTAACAAACTATAGTATATGTATACCATGGAATACTATTCAGCCATAAAAAAGATGGAGACTTTTACATCTTTTTTTTTTTCCCCCTCCTGGGGCTGATACTCTTCTAGGCTCTTTTTTTTTTTTCTTTTTCTTTTTTTATTGTTAAATAACCTGGATAGAGGCAAAACACATTCTTCTTAGTGAAGTATCACAAGAATGGAAAAGCAGGTATCCAATGTATTCAGTACTAGTATGAAGCCAGTAGATGAACTAATACACACCACACAAGAGAAAAACTCAATTCAATTCAAGTTGGTAGAGGGAGAAGGGAGGAGAGAGAGGGATTGTTATGTTCCCAACTAAGGGGCACAATATAAGAGGGTACGGCACACCTCCTAGGTGTGGGACACAAATACAACAGGCACTTTACCTAACAAATGCAAACATTGTAACCTAATTATTTGTATCCTCACATTAATTTGAAATTAAAAAAAAAAGTCCTCAGTTGCCCTAATGGGGAATTTACCATGTGGTTCCTCATAAAGATACTAAAATAATTAGATATTCTACATCTTTGCTATCAAAGATAACTTTTGCTTTCTTGATATAATGACTAAATTTTAAACAATATTTTGCTGGTAGCTCACACCAGTAATCCCAGCATTTTGAGAGACCAAGGTGGGAGGATTACTTGAGGCCAGGAGTTCAAGACCAGCCTGGGCAAAATAGCAAGACTCTGTCTCCAAAAAATAAATAAATAAATAAATAAATAAATAAATAAATAAATAAATAAATAAATAAAAATTCTGAAGCCATTATTTGCTATGGAAGTAAAAACTTCTGCAGGTTTAAGAGATGGGGGAAGTCTTTGCCTAAATTTACCTCCTCCTTCTTCTTTAGGAAGCACTCAATAACAACCCCTTCTAAATCAGAATATAGAAAAAATTAGGTTTGGTTCAAAAGATATTCAACATTTCAATATTTCCTGCAAAGGTCTATAGGCTATATTCAGCCACCCATTTTCCTGGAATCTGTATCCCTTGATTTGCTTGCAAAGCATGCTCAGATCCCTCAGCAAATTTTGCTTGGAACTCATTTCCCCCTCTTTTTTTTTTTTTTTTTTTAATCATAGCTGTGTACATTAATGCAATCGTGGGGTTCAATGTGCTGGTTTTATATACAATTTGAAATGTTTTCATCAAACTGGTTAACACAGCCGTCATGGCATTTTCTTAGTTATTGTGTTAAGACATTTATATTCTCCCTCTTTTTCTTGAAAACAAAAGCCTCCTCCCATTTATAACACGTGGCAAAAGCCTCATTTTAAAGCACCAAACTACAGGAACAGCTTCTGTCTTACCTCCAACTTTAGAATTGTATGCAACTCCAACCCCACATTTGCGATTATTTGCTTGCATAGCAATTTCTCCTGCACATCTAGTCCCATGTCTGAGGATTGAAAAAATAAGAATCATAAAACAAAATAAGAACAAAACATTTGTCCTACACATGAATGAATCCATGGCACATAGATATATTAACTTTTTGTCAGACCTGTTACTGGTTTTCCTCTCATTAGCACTAGAGGAAATTTATTTTCAAATGAAGGGCACAGGTACTACGGGGGCCCAAGTATGTGAGTTTGAATTCTGGCCTTTGTTGTTAACTAGTGGAGTGACCATGGGTAAGTTACTTATCCTTAAAGGGCTGCTGTGACCTCGTGTGTGTGGCACACTGGGAACAGTGGCTGTCAGGGAGTGAGAATCCAGCGAGTGCCAGCTGTTGATGTTAGTATAAGAACTCTGACACTCAGAAACAATTCCAAAGAAATGGCTTGTTCTGTACACGGTTTGACACCAAAGTGGCCTCTCACTTTCCTCCCTAGTGACTGCCATGGAGTAGGCCGTCCTGGCCCAGCCTCTGGAGGATATGACAGCACCAAGGCCCCTTTAAGCCTCCTCCTTGCCTTCTGACCACATGCCACACTAAAATGTCTGAGAGTTATCTGGTACCAACAGGAGCTTGAGACCTTCACAAGACACTTGAGACTAGCTGAGAACCAGAATGTTCCTGTACCTCTGACATCAGGCAAAAAGGATAATTTATAATTTCAAAGGATTTGAAAGGGAAAAAACCATCTCTATCACGCCAAATTCTACTACTAACATGTCAATTCCAAAATTTTGGGGATGATAATTGTCTTTCCCACCACTGGCCACCCAGGCAGCTCAGCAGGCCAGGAGCACTTTAACGTGAATTCATTTATTTCAGAGCCTTCTCCCATTTCAGAGTCAGCTGGAGAAGCATTAAGACTGCGGCCTGGAAGAGCCATTGACCGGGTAGCTATGCTCACTTAGAGGAAAGAGAACCAGGGCTAGCTCTCAGCAGCAATGTTGGCTGGACATCTATTAGTTCAGCCTAGCATGGAATAAAAATTCCTAAATTGACTGGGCCATTAAAAAGAATTCTGTTTAACTTCTTTTTCCTAAAGTACCAAAGAGGATCTTCTGGTCTATTCTCACTACACAATGTTAATACTGGTGGGAATTCTAATTCAGGACAATGTAATTCCCTTTAAATCATGGTCTTTCCAGATGCAGCCAACATCTGCTGCTCCTTTTTCCCCTTGGGTGAAGTGACCCTCCAAGATTTCTTGTTGTTCTTTCAATCCTGGGCTCCTTCTCTCAGACAGCTGTCAAGGATGGATGCAGATTCTGGGAAGGGGGACCCTTCTCTTCCTGGGCCTCTCACATGTGACATCTCACAGGTGAGCCATTTGGCTCTGGCTCAGCCAGGCAGGGCTCTGTTGCTAACCAAGCTATGTGGAGGGGGGCAGCACTGGAGTGGAGGCAGAGCAGGGGCTGACCTGAGGACATGTTTGTTAGGCTTCTGGATCTTACCATTTCTGAAGTTAGAATATCCCTTGAGCGATTTGTTGTTGTTTTTTAATCCCCACATAATTTTTGAGTTAGAATTCTTTCATGGACAACTGAAGTTGTCCTGATCAGCACAGGCATTCCCTGAGCAGTGTGTGTGCGTGGGGTCACATGGCAGTCACGCTCTGTGCTTGTGCTTTGTTGGAGGGGCGGGGGGGGGGGGACAGCCTTTTCTGCTCTGTAGAAGACTCAGTTGTCATCCTCTGAGAAATGTGCTTCTGTAATCGCCACTGTCTATATTTCCATTTGTACAGAATGGGAGATAGGGCCCAGTATAGCAAAAAAGTTCAGTGCAAGTGTCCAGCCTAAGCCAATAGATTCAGCCTATTCACAAACATCCCCAGAATTGTATATCTGTCCTAAAAGGCAATGTGATATGAAACCTCCTACAATTTATCTCTCCTTCTGTACTTCAGAACTGACTGTCTTCTAGTGCAAGTTGCAGTATGGTCATGGCACAAACATGGTGGATGCGTTGTCCTCCTCTTCTCCTCATTCACCACTACATGAAGTGAGAAGGAAAGACTTTATCAAAGTGTGTCCATGCCATTCTCACAGACCTGCAGCTCTTTTTCTTTCCTATATGAGGTGCTGAGATAAAAGAACCCTCTATTACCTTAGAACAATGGCTGTAATTGGCATTTAAACAAACTGATTTAAAAGAATATTCCTCAAGATAGTTTAAAGACCACTATTATTATGGTTAAAATACCCTTGTCACACATGTTATTTAACTAGAAAAATAATCTGTAATTGGTGTTGAAATACTAAATACAGATTCATGCCAGCTTAATAATAAGACTTATTTGCACTTTTAAGATTTTATTATTTAGTGATTCCTCTTTTGATTTGCAAAGAAGCATTTACCTGTGGCTTTTATTCATCTCATCTACATGGTAATAAAGAGCAGCAGCAATACAGATGGTTTAGAGAGATAACAATGCCCTTGGAATTGGGAGATAATAGGTCTCCAATTTCTATAAAGGCCAACGCAAATGGAGCCATTCGTTTTCCAAACCTACGGGATTTATGTCTGACAACATGCTAGAAAGGTAACCCTGCCTTTTATTATTTATACCTTCTGATACATGTCAAGAGGGCCTTGAGAGAGAGTTCACTGAGTCACATTTAAATAGCAGATTCGGAAACAGCTCAGAAAATCGACTTGTCTCTGCACTGCTCATACTGAATGATATTAACTCTTGTCATGGTGTTTTCTCACTGAAAGAAGGTTTATCCCTGTTGGCAAATGAGAAGCCTGATCATCCTCATCATCACTGTCATTGTCACTGTCATCACAGTCATCTCAGCAACCACTTATGAACTTCTTTTCATGTACCTGGCAGTGTCTAACCCTTTCATATTAATACATACGAACTCATTTAATCCCTATAACTTAATGAAGTAGGTGCCCCTTTTCAAAAGATGATAGAACCTGAGCATAAAGAAGTTACAGAATTTGCTCATGATCACTCCACTATGAGTATTAAGTGGCCGGCGTCAAGATTAGGCCTAAATCTGCCTCCAAAGGCTGCGCTCATAGCCCCGGGGCTGCGCCACGCTACCTCCGCACTGCGTGGGAGGCTGGTGGCAGGCCCTGTTCTGGAAGCTCAGAGCTTTCAGGCACAAAACAATTATCATTATGTGTGCTGCTTCCTTGCAGCCTCTAGAGCTCCCTGAGTTGGGGGAATTATATTTATACATATATGCTATTATAAATGCTGTGCTGTGAGAGTATCCCTTTTGGGGACAGGAAAGGGGAAAGTCTGAGTCTTCCCTCCCGTGAGCAGAGAAACTCTACGAACATCATTTCGTCAAGCGGTCACCCACTACGGAGCCACCAGGCACTGGAGCCCAGGGTCAGACCCAGGACCCGCCCAGGGAGGGACTGACGCCTCCAGCTGCGTGTCCAAGCTGCACCCAC
>CAUYPK010085105.1:0-20505 GCA_963574355.1 Loris lydekkerianus | reverse complement strand
GAGGTAAAGTCTCCATCTTTCTTTAAGGCTGCATAGTATTCCATGGTATACATGTACCACAATTTGCTAGTCCATTCGTGGGTCGATGGGCACTTGGGCGTCTTCCATGACTTAGCAATTATGAATTGGGCTGCAATAAACTAAAATAAATAAAATAAAATTCTGGTACAGATGTCTTTGTTATATTGTGACTTTTGGTCTTCTGGGTATAAACCTAGAAGAGGAATTATAGGATCGAAAGGCAGGTCTATTTTTTAGGTCTCTAAGTATTCTCCAAACATCCTTCCAGAAGGGACGTATTAAGTAGCAGCCTTGTGTGTTGAGTATTACAAAGTAGGCAAAGGTCAATCGCAGCTCTCTACCATGTTAGCAAACCTGTTCCTCCTCCCATGATCCTCTCAGGTCCACAGTGCTCTACCGCTGCCCGATCTTTACAGTCTCAACCACACAGACCTCTATAAACAGCACTGTGGCATCCCCACATCACCCTCTCCGCAGTTTACCTTGTGGATAGTTAGTGACACATTGGGAAAATGGGTGTTGGAAACATTTTGTATTATTTAATTATGGTTGCTCCTATTATTTTGGCGACAAAGAAAAATAATTTTAGACTTCAGTTGAGGAGTTTCTAGTACATTTTTGTTATGCCTCTGTTGGTATAAGAGACAGAATTTCATTCAAGCTACTTCAATAGGAAGAGGATGCAGGGCTATCTCAAGGTACCCGAGGAAGCAGTAAGATGTAGAACTGGGTGATATGATACCACAAGACTGTGTCTTTCATCAACTAATTGTGAGTAGTTGTGATGAGTCTGTATCATTTTCCCTTCTTGCAAGCGGGGCTTCTTTAGTCTACACAGAAGAAAATGGGTACATACAGCTTCTGAGTAAAGAGTTAGGTCACCAGAAAATAGATTAAATTTTTCTTTTGTTTCAAATTTTAGATTATAGGGGCAGAACACACTGGCTCAGTTTGGTTAAGGACCAGCCAATGGTGGTCAAGGGATAGGAATTTCACCCCGTAGTCATGACCCCTGGCAGCCATTCTTTTGTACATCTGAATGGTGTGGCAGTGAGGAAGGGTGGTGCTCAGATGAAGAGGGGCTGGGAAGAGATAACCCAACAGATGTACAAGTTTAAGTGCTAAGTGCTTTGTGAAATAAAATTAGGCTATTGCTTATTTCTATTTTATTTACTTCAAAGAAGAGAACTGTAATGTAGATGCTTGTTAGGCGTTGCAGCAGGCTGATAGGAGATGAACAGGAGAAAGAGATGTACGCTGCAGCTCTTCATGTTATACTGGCCAGCAATGACATAGTCAACTCAAGAAATCGTCTGTTAAAATTTTGGGCAGGTTTTAATTTTCTTTGTTGGAAAAATCATTCAGGTATGTTATGATACTTTCGTTTAAGGTAAGGCAATCATTACTCATTCAGTTCCTTTAATAGATAGGATCAAGACCCAGAAATGTTTAAGATGGTTTTTGCCCTGAGGAGGAGCCTATAGTTCATTTTGGAGGTCTACTGCTAAAAATGTTATACTACTAATGCATCGTGCTAAGCATAATAATAGAAGTATGTACTAGGAACAATGGTGGCCCAAAGGACTAAAACATGCAATAATTTTCTGTAGATCGGGGAAGCCACAGAGAATGATAAAGCATTCTTCTAGGACAAGAGAGAAAAAAAATGCATTTTATGCAAAAGAAATATGGATTTATGAGACAACAAAAGTTTGTAAAGAGACCCCAGACGAGTCTAAAGAGGTGGAAGAAGTCCTCTTTCTGCTCTCTTTCTCCTCCCTCTTTCCCTCCCTTCCTCCTTCCTTTCCTCCTTTTCTTCCCATTTAATTTAGTTAGATTAGTATTTCTGCCTGTATAACCTTGCAGGCTGATTTTATCTGGAATCACTGGTGCTGCTCAGCAACCCCACTTTTTATCCCACTTTCCTAGATGATTATTACGTTACTTCTCCTCTCTCTTCAAATTTTCAATATCTTCTGTTCCATTTGGGCCTTCAGCTAATGACCTGGTTTTCTGTTTCTAAGACAATTAGCAACATTCTGCCAAGAACTTCTCCAGGCTCCCACTTCATCTGCCCACCCATGTGCAACCGTACGTACAGCCTGTGTCTCCTGTGTCACTGTGGAAGAGTTGTCCATGTTTCTACCTAGGGCTCATCTCCTCCCTTACACATGAGTTTTCATTTCTTCCCACTTGCTTGAAATATCATGCAAGGACGTTTCCCTTCCCTCTTTACTGAATCATTCCCAATAGCATACCGTGGGCTATTTTCTTTTCTCTTTCACTTAAAAGAAACAAAAACGAAGTGAGCAAAAACTTCCTCTCTGGTGCTTGCCTCATGTTCTCATTTTTTAGAGGAAGACTGCTTGAAGTAGTTGCCTATAGTTGAAGTTCCTGGTGCCTGTTATACTTTGTGGTTTGAACCCACTCCAATCAGCTGTTACTCTTACCAGTGAAGGTTACCAGTGACCACTGCGCTGCTAAATCTGATAGTCATTTTGTAGTTCTCATCTTTCTTGACTTGTTAATATCATTTGACATGGATGACCACAGTCTCATTCTTGAAATACTTGACTTGACTTCTGGGACATTGAACTCATCAGGTTTTCCTTTTCCCTGGCCACTTTTAGTCTCCTTTGGTGATTTCCTCCTTATCTTCTCAATATCTTCACTATGGAGTGCTCCGTGGCTCCGTCCTCCCTCCCTCCCTCCCCTCTCTCTCTTTCTTTGACAGAGTCTCATTCTGTTGCCACAAGCTGGAGTGCTGCGGTGTCATAGTTCACAGCAACCTCAAACTCCTGGGCTCAAGTGATCATCTTACTTTACCTTCCTGAGTACCTGAGACCACAGGTGCTCACCACAATGTCCAACTAATTTTTCTATTTGTAGTAGAGATGTAATCTTTCTCTTGCTCTGGCTGGTCTCAAACGCCTGAGCTCAATCCGCCTGCCTTAGCCTCCCAGAGTGCTAGGATTACAGGTGTCAGTGATTGTACCCGTCTAGATCTCTTTTCTAACTAGATTTACTATCTATGGTTTCATAGATTTAAACACAAGGTATATGCCCTTACCTAAGGTGTGTCTCTTGTGGAAGCTTGTAGTTATATAATCTTTTATCGAAAATATTTGGTACTTTTGATGTAAATAATGATAGATACTGGTTTCTCTGCTCTATATTCCTTTCTCTTTCTCTTTTGACATACACACACACACAGACATATACAAATGTGATTAATATATTCCTCTTTGTTGCCCTGGAAGAGATAATGAAAGGAAAAGAGAAAAAGAAAAAGAAAGAAGAGATAAAAAATGTTTGTAACTATTATGATCCTCATAGGTATTCAGGAGAATTAAATTATTTTTTTTAGTGAGAACACTAGATGGTACTTCAGTATCAGCAGAGATAGCCGCTACTGCATGTGAAGATTTGTGTCTGGATTTGAGGTTGTCTGGTGTTCGATTAGTTGTCAAGGAGAGAGGGGTTGGGTTCCTGTTCTGTTCTGGAAGCCAAAGTTGAGTGGTGGGTATTGAAGCCCTGGGGGGTGGTGTCACAGGCCTGGAGGGTACATTTGTAGTTCAAGGGTGTCATGACCTAGTTCTGGGACTTGTTAGGAAGTTAGGTGTCTTTTCTGGAGTGAGAATCATTCCTACTCCTCCAAAAATATTTTATGGACAGTAACCAATGTTAATAACATAGTCTGTATTTGTTTACTTTCACATACATGCAGATATATGAGTTTTGTTGTTTGTCCTTACAAAATGAACGTATATGCTATAAATTATTTGCTGCTTAATTTACTGATCTGACAATTTCCTCAATTTTATGTTTGTTTTCTTCTGTCTACTTATTTTTCTACTGTAAGACTAAGTAGGTCATACAAGATGGTTTGTATGCTTTTGTTTGCTTTTATTGGAACTTTCTGTTAAGATATCCTGTTACTAGGAATCTTTATAAATCCTTGGGGTTGAGAAATTTCTCATTAACAATGGTCCTCTTTTTTTCTCTCTGTCCCCTATCCCATATAAAGGTTGGTAGAACAGTTCTTTTTCTGATTCCTTATCCTGTAGATGGAATTATGAGATTTTTTGAAAAAATTGAATCAAATGGAGATGAACCCAATGTTTTGCTACTTGACCAACTTTCAAGTTGTGACTTGCCCTAACCCCAGCTTAGACAATTGATAAACAGGCCCCAATTCTTTTCAAAATAGATTAATAATTTGAGCATTTTGTTGCAAAAACATTGCTATTTTAAATCAGCAAAAGCAGTGTCTTTCAGCAGCTAATTCTTTAAAGTCTGAGCAAGAATACTACATTGTAAAGTGATACTTCAGCTATTGGTTGGATTAGGTTGACCCCAGTTTGGGGACTAGTAAGTGATGCGGAATGTAGCCATAACCATCTCTTTTTCATCCTAAAGATTAGAGGATCTCTCTCTCTCTTTTTTTTTTTTTTTTGAGACAGAGTCCAGAGTCTTACTCTGTTGCTCTGGGTAGAGTGCCAAGGTATCATCATAGGTCACAGCAACTTCAGTCTCTTGGACTCAAGCAATCCTCTTGCCTCAGCCTCCATGTAGCTGGGACTACAGGAGCTTGCCACGATGTCTGGCTAGTTTTTCCATATTTTTAGAAAACGTTCTAGAATTTTTTTTTTTTTTTTAATTTTTAGTAAAGACAGGGTCCTGCTCTTCCTCAGGCTGGTATTGTACTTGTGAGCTCAGGCAATCTACCCACCTCAGCCTCTCAGAGTGCTAGGGTTGTAGGCATGAGCCACAGTGCCCAGCCTAGGATCTTCATACCTGTTTAGGGAAATATTACAAATCTGTGCCACACAATGGCATGATGTCAAGAACTTGGGGTATCTAATCTGGAAAAAGGAAGAATCAAGAGAAACATGCTTGATATCTCAAAAATGTTTGGAGAGCTATTATTTAATAATAGGAATAAACTTATCTTTTATAACCACTTTATGGAAGTTATAGAGAAATCAGATTATAGCGAAGTGTGAAAACAAATTTTCTAACCTTTTGGTTAGAACTCTTTTGGAACTCTTTCTATGGATTCTAAAGCCACTTCAAAGGAGGCTTTTGAGCATGGAATGGAAAAGGTTAAGGGGAAATATTATTTAACAGGAATAAAAAATAGGCTTAATTAGTTTTGCTTTTAAAGCGTGATATGAACAGCATTGTGGATATGTTTGACTTCTTTTCATATGATTAATTGTGTAACAGACATAAAAACTCAGGATATAAATATTTGTAAAGCCTTTTGGTTCATCTTAGGTGATCTAAAATTTTCCTTTTAATCCTGAGATTGTATAAATTCTTGAACCTAGGAAAGCTTTTTTGTCAAAGGTCACCTAGCTCATGATGAGCAGAGTTATTTGTAATTGTAATATCCAAAGAAAAGTGAATTGATAGAATTCTCATGACAATACAAAATTCGGGACAAAGGGACATATTCATTTCCTTCGATCATTTTTACCATCCTTTATGTGTGAATAGGACCAGGGAAATTACTAAGTAATATGTGCCGTCTCAATGTTATTTTTCTCTCTTATTTTCATCTTTTTCACTCATGACATGGAAATATGTCTGGACAAAGTGTGAGCTCATTGAATGAAGAGATCAATTTATATATGTATTTGTTTTATAGCTAACACTATGAATTATTGTCTTTTTTAGTTTATAATTGATTATAGGCTATCCCCAGGTTACAAACCAGAGAGGTCTGTTATTAAGTTGGATTTATGTGTAAGTTGGAACAGGCACATTTGCCTATTACCTGCAATAGCCTCTGTTCGTAAGTGTGAATCACATGTAAGTTGATGTCTGTAACTTGGGGAGTAACTATAATAGCCTCCATTCATAAGTGTGAGTTGTGTGTAAATCGTATGTTTATAACTTGGGGGACTACTTGTACTTTGACCTTGAATTTTCCACGTAGGCAATCATTTTATTTCCAAATAATGCTTTTTCTTTCTTTCCAACATTTCCCTCTTAGTTTTTCCCTTGCATTGTATTGTCTAGGTCACTGTTTTTCAACTTTTTTTTAATCTCATTGGACCTATAATTAAAGTTCCATGGGACACTTAAATTATGTTGATTAAGAAAAAGAGTGAGAAGAATATATGTGCTTTGAAATTAAAATAATTTAATGATTTTTAAAAGTTTTCACGGCACGCCTAAGATCTCATGGCACATCAGTTGAAAATCACTTAGTCTAGGTCATCTAGAATAATGTTGAATCTTAGGTTTCATAGTGGGAATCCTTATTTTGTCAGTAATTTTAGTGCAGACATCCTCAGTGCTATCATGCAGCCTTTTCCCAACTGTGGACACTGATTTCCAGAGAGGACAATGAAGGGTTCAATAGTCAAAGAAGATTAGGAAATAGCATGCTAAATTCTCTACCAGGAGAGTGATAGAACAAACACATCACTATGGTAGAGACTCTGAGAAATTCCCAGAAAAAGATATCTGTTTAATTTTTTTAGCTATTAAACATATTTTCTCTTGGAAAGTGTTTTTTTCTGAACATAACAGGGTGGACAACTCCTCCCTCAACACCTAATTGAGAAACCCTGCTCTCTTATTTCATCCTCGAATATTGTGTGCTTTTGACTACTGAGAAATACTTTTTTAAAAATCTTGTACAGGAAGTTGAGTATTTTTTTAAACTCAGGAATTGATACTATATTTTATCAAATAACTTTTCCACTTTTACTGAAATAATCATATAATTTTTCTTTTTTTAACTCTTAGGAATATACTGTCTTGTCAATGGTAAATCAATCCTGAATATAACACAGAGAGGAAAAAGGTGAGCTTTTTTATTTGTTTATAGTCTGTATTCTAACACTAGGCCTGCCATTTACAAACTATGTGAAAGTGGACAGGTTAACTTTGCTTATCAGGTTTCCTTCTTTATAAAATGGAGTGAGGTTGTAGTCACCTAACAAAATACTATAACATTCTCTGAACAGTGGTTGGCAAATAGCGGGTACCCAGGGAGTGTTAATGCTGACACTACCTCTTGTTTATTATTGAGTATTAGTAATGGTAGCTGTCAAAAGCCTAGTCAATTTGAAGATGCTACCAAATTTGATACCTTTTCGTGATTTTATTTTTTTAGGGGTAGTCCTTTAAATTTCATTTGTATGTAATGCTTTCTTATTCCTAATTTTGCATATTAAGTTTTATTTATAGTTTTTGTTTATATTCAGAATTGCTAGATATTTGTCTGTATCATTGGCATTAGAAACCATTTCAATATCATTTTGCAATTTTTAGCAGTGTTACATTTCTACTTTATTAATTTCTGCTTCTGTTTGTATACATTCCTTCTTAGACTGATTTTTGGCTTACTTTTTGTTTTTTGTTAGCTTTTTATGAAAAATAATGAGTTAACTTGGATTTGATATCTTTCTTTTTAATCTTATCTGTAATATTACAAGATAGATAGGACCTAGGTCATGCAGAAGTTAGGAAGCCACAGGAAGAGGTTGGATTTCATTTGGAGTATATTGGGTGTTTAGTGATGCATGCTAAGCTAGTGAGTGCCATTAATAAGATTTATATGTTAAAAAATTGCTCTGGATAGTGTATGGAACATTTGAGGTGGACAGCAAAAGTGAGGTGACCAGCAAGGATGCTATTGTCATATTTCAGGTGAGATTGACAGGGCAAGTTGGGATATGTTGTGAAAGAGAAAAGAGGAGAAGAATGGGTTATTAGTGATTCATATTGGAAATAGGACCAACTAAATTTATAAATGGATTAGATAAAGGGGATTGGGGAGTGAGCAGAATTAAGGAAACTAAAAAAAAAATCACATTATTAGGTTAGCAGAAAGGAGTACAGAAGTAGAATGGAGCATTAAAATACTGTTACTACTGCCTTCTTCAATACCTTCATCCAATCCACAGACATGTGTATGACAGGTTCTGTGCTAGGAACTAAGGATGCAAAGATGACTGAGATCCTTTGCCAACTCTCAGTAGGGTTCCAGGGTCAGCCTTTACTCGTTGGGCACAAATTCATGGACACAGTGTTTGTGAAGTGTTGTGATCTCCGTTCATTACCAGGAGAGAGTTTGCATGGCCGTGGAGCCACGCCAGAGGTCTTTAGTGTGGGTGGATTGTTCAGCAACAGTAGAAGCTCAGCTGCTGCTCAACTGGCTGATGAAATTTGGTGGATCCCCAGTCAAAGATGGTGCCAAGATCTGCCTGTATGCTCATACAAAATTTTATATAGGGGCACCAGGTTCTCTGACATTTACCAATAAGTGACAAGTGTTTTTAGAAAAGAAGCCAAAATACAGAATTGATAAGATTCTAAAATGTAAATCAAGGTAGAACAACACAGTTGTCGATGGGATATATATATTACTAACACGTTATAATATATTACATTTGTATTAGAGTATATATTATATATATTTCTAATTAGTCATAAAGTTGACTATACAGGGTGGCCATAAAGTTCATGGGCAATTTTAAATTGCACTCTATTTTAAATTGCACACAAACTTTATGGCCACCCTGTATATATTTATATATACATACATAGACATACATATGTATATTATATAAAATACTTATAGATGCATATAATTTCCTACAGGTTTTTCTAGTTTGTTAGCCCAGTAGTAAATCACTCATGGAGATTTTGGTAAGCAGTGCAGTATAAAAACCAACCATGAATCTCAGGAATTTGGCTGAAGCTGATTTATGGCAAAATTCCGGGGTAAAATAAAAAGGTCTGGAAAAACATTAGAGAAAGAGTGTAAACATTTTCAGATTTATTTAATAAAGTGACTTTATGATTTTGATTGATGTAGAAGAAAGGACATATTATAGTGTAATGATCACTGGAGCAGCTTACTGCTGAAGGAAGTTCTGAAGAACACAGGAATGAAAAGAAAACACTCAGTGGTACGCCTCTTAAAGTCCAAATTGAAATGTCATGACACAAGAATCATTGCACTTTTAACAAAGTAGTAGCACATAATATTTTGTAACAATATGCTCTGTGAGGTGTGTGTATATAACCTGATAAAATGTAAAATTCTGTAGTAATCAGATGACCAAGGATAAAATGGGTAGGCGAGTGACATAATAATAGCACACCACAGCATCACCCCGGCCAGGCCTTAAAGCTCCTGCTGCCTTCCCTTCCCTGCCCTTCCCTTCGCTTTTCTTTTTTTTTCTCCTCCTCTCCTCCCCCTCCCCTTTCCTCCCATCCTTTCTCTTCTCCTCTCTTATCTTCTTTTCTTTCTTTTCTTTTCTAACTATTTTGCAGCATACAAGGGAGAAGTTTGTAATTAATGTAGCAGAATTTGCTGACAGTCTTTTGCTCTGACTTCATTGAAATCTCTACCTCTTGGTGAAGTATCCCAGATGCTGACGTATAAATGACCTCACTCTTACTCAGAGCTTGTGACAAAGTCCTTGGTGGATTATGTGCTTCATTTACAAGACTTTTTGTCTGTGATTTTTAAAAATTAGACTGAGAAAGTTATGTTCAAATGTCCTTAGGTCTTGTCTGACCATTTTGAGTTATGTGATGGCAAAGAATTTTAAGTACTATCTCACTACCAGTTTGGACTTACACTGGTTACTAATGGGTAGTGTATGTGGGTATCATTTTGTATAAGAGCTGCTGGGATCACAAGTAAGAGAATTCTGAAAGTGACTTCGAATGTCCACTTCCTTTTTATCATCCCTGAAGAGGCTTGTCCATCCTCCAGAGTCTCCTGCTTTGTTTCACATTTCAGGTGTATAAAGTTGAGTTAATTGTTGGCTCATTTCATATTGTATTTTCATAACAGACCAACCTTAATAATCAATGTGATACAGCAAGAAGTGAGGCTTTTAGGAGGAGATCAAGTCAGGAGGGCTGAATAAAATAATAAAGTAATAAAATAAGCCTGGAGGAAGATGAGTTCTCCTCTCTGGGGACAGGGAATGTACAAATTCTTCAGTATTCTTCTGTACTTACAAGTTTCTTATCCAATCACTTTTCGTTTTTTAGAGCAAAATAGCAGTGATTATTACATTCTAGTTTCCTCTGGTGTCTTTGCTGTAGAGTTAGTCAGTAGAATTTGATTAAGAATTTGATTACTATCTTTGAGAACTTGGACAAGTCCCTTCTTTGAACCTCGGTTTCCCTATCTGCAACTTTGGGATAATAATGATATTTAACCCAGAGTGCTATAATTAGGATAACATGTGTTAGTGCATTAATATACATAAAGTACTTAAAAATTGTGCAAGGATCCATAGTAAGTGCTCAAAAAGATTAATATCTTCTGAAACTTCAAGCATGGAGATAACAAAGTAATTGTGAAAACCAATACTCCCTGAAAACCATTATTAAATACCTGATGGATGATCAGGAGAAATGAAAAGACTTCTCTCATTTAATGAGATCTGGTCATTGCCAGTTCATTAATTATAGGGCAGGGGATGAGGACAAGGTGGGGAGACAGGGGGCTGTGCTTCATGACCCACTTGGGGGAGAACAAGACACCAGCTTTGCTTAATGTGGTATTCAAATGAGCTACCACCACAGAGTCATCTGATTTAATAATTAATTGCAATTGATTTAAACTGATTAACTTAATGAATTCTTTTTACTGAACTGTTGCTAGAGAGAGAATTGCATATGGCCGTTGTTCTGAATGTCAAGTACGTGCAGTAGCAGGGCGGTAGCAGAGTTGTTGTCGCCATGAATTTGAATGTGCCCGTCAGCCACGGCCCTCTCAGTGATAGACAGCTATTGACGACCACTCATTCCCCCCTTGTCCCCCCTCAAGGATGCACAACTTGGCATCACTTTTATCTCTTACTCTGCACACTGGTCTTTTAAGGTTGGTATTGCTGTCCATGCAATGCCTAGCAGGCGTCACGTCATTTACTCTTCATAATGATGTATTAAGTAGGTTTTTATTTTTATTTTTTTCAGGCAGTCTCACTTTGTTACCCTGGGTAGAGTGCCCTGGCATCAACCTTGAACTCTTGGGCTCTAGCTATCCTCTTGCCTCAGCCTCCAAATAGCTGGGACTACAGGCACCTGCCACAACGCCCAGCTAGGTTTTTTTTTTTTTTTTTTCCTATTTTCTATTTTTAGTACAGACATACTCTTGCTCTTGCTCAGGCTGGTCTCAAGCTCCTTTGCTCAAGCAATCTACCCACCTTGGCTTCCCAGAGTGCTGGGATTACAGGAGCGAGCCTCCATGTTCAATGGTAGATTTAAAAAACATCCCTTTTAACAGATGAGAAAAATGAAGTTTGCAGAGGTTAAATAGTGGGTTTAGTTATCAAACCCAGAACTTTATGACTACAGTATTCTTCATCACCTTTACGTTCCTCATGTTGTATGTGTATCAATTTACACATCATCTCTCTCTCCAATTTGCTAGGAAGAGCCCCCACCAAAAAACCCTTACATTCTACCTCCCTTCTTTGTCTGTCACAACCAGGTGACTATTTATTTTTTTACATGATGCCGGCTAAGAAGCCTAGATCCAAATATGTGGCTCAATTGCAGTAATCCTATAACCCAACTTGCCTGTTTGAAGTTTTCTGTCCATGACATCCTGCTCTCTGATTTATGTTTTGCCCAGCCTTGATGTATTTTCTTTGAGATTGGGTCTCTCTATTGCCCAGGCTGCTGTGTGATGGCATGATCATAGCTCACTGCATTGTTGGACTCTTGGGCTCAAGAGACCCCCCCCCCCAACCCCTTAACCTCTCAAGTAGCAGGGGCTACAGGCACATGCTGCCATGCCTGGTAATTTTTAAATTTTTTGGTAGAGATGAGGTCTTGTAATCTTGCCCAGGCTGGTCGTGAATTCCTGGTCTCATGCAATCCTCTTGCCTTAGCCTTCCAAAGGAAGGGGAAGGGAGGGGGGAGGTTTGGGTGGAGGGAGGATGATGGGTTGGGCCACATCTATGGTGCATATTTTTATCTATAATAAAAAATAATAATAAAAAAAAAAGAAATTACGATTGTGACCCACTATGCCTGACCTTAATATTTAATTCCAACATTGTATATTTATTTTATCATTTGTTTAATTCACCCTTCAAGTCACAGTCATATCTTTGTGGAGCACCTTCTCAGAAAGTGAAAGGATAAAATTTATGTTCTTACATCATAAAGTGGAGACTAAAGATCCAGTAATTATTAATAAAGAGTAGCCTGGGCTTCTGGTTGTTTCCACAAGTTTTTGAATCCCCCTAAATTTGTGGTAAAATATCTATTTTTGAGAGTCAATGTTGTGAGTTATTATCTGGAATAAATATCTTTTTTCTTTTTTTCAGAGCCAAGAGATAAAAACAAGATGGAGTAAACATCTTTGAGGGAATGTTAAGTTAAACATGTCATTCAGTAACCGTTGACTGGTTATCTAAATGTTTTGAATGAAGAACTCCAAATAAGGCATAACTCTAGGTAAATGACTTCCCATTATTGTATTTTACAGATACTGTGATTTTTAAAAATTGAAGGTGCGTGGCAATCTTACGTTGAGCAACTCAGCTGCTTCCATTTTTGTAACAGTATGGACTCACTTCTGACTGTCATATTTTGGTAAATCTTATAATATTTCAACCTTTTTTCTTCTTATTATATCTGTAACAATGATCTATGATCAGTGCTCTTTGAGGTTACTTGTGTAATGGTTTAGGGCACCACAAACTGCACACTTAATAAGATGGCAAACTCAATGGATAAATGTTGTGTGTGTCATGACTGCTCTACCGACCAGCTTTCTCCAATCTTTCTCCCTTTGCTTGGACCTCCCTATTCCCTAAGACACAATTATATTAAAATTAGGGCAATTAACAATCCTCCAATGGCTTCTAATGTTCAAGTGAAGAGTTGCAATCTCTTGCTTTAAATTGAAGCTAGACATGAGTAAGCTTAGTGAGTCAGATGTGTTGAGAGTTGAGACAGGTTGAAAGCTAGGTCTCTTGTTCCAAACAGCCAAGTGTAAGTCAAAGAAAAAGTTTTCGAAGGAAAATGAAATTGCTACTCCCATGAACACATGAGTGATAAGATAAACAGCTTTACTGCTGATACGGAGAAAATTTTAGTGGTCTGGATAGAACAGCGATTCTCAACTTGTGGGTCATGACCCCTTTGGGGGTTGAACAACCTTTTCATGGGGGTCGCCTGAGAACATCCTGCATATCAGATATTTACATTATGAATCATAACAGTAGCAAAATTACAGTTATGAAGGAGCAACGAAAATAATTTTATGGTTGAGGGTCACCACAGCATGAGGAACTGTATTAAAGGGTTGTGGTGTTAGGAGGGTTGAGAACCACTGGGATAGAAAATCAAACCAGCCGCAAGGTTTCCTTGGCAAAGCCTCATCCAGAGTAAGGACTGAGCTCTCTTCAGTTCTGTGGAGGCTGAGCGAGGTAAGGAGGGTGCTGTGAAGGGAAGTCGGAAACCAGTTCATGAGGTTTAAGGAAAGATCCCGTGTCCAGAACATAAAAGTGCAAGTTGGGGCAGCAAGTGCTGATGGAGAAGTCACAGCAAGTTATTTGAAAGATCAAGGTAAGATCATTTGTTAAGGTGGCTACAGCAAATAACAAGTTTTCAATGTAGATGAATGTTTCTTTTATTGAAAGAAGATGCCCTAGGACTTTCAAAGCTAGAGATAAGTCAATACCTGGCATCAAAGGCCTCTCCCTCACCTTTTTTTTTGAGACATAGAGTGCTGTGGTGTCATGATAGCTCACAGCGGCCTCCAACTCTAGGACCCAAGCCATCTTCTTGCTTCAGTGTCCTGAGTAGGTGGCACTACAGGCGCCCACTAAAATGCCCAACTAGTTTTTCTATTTTCAGTAGAGATGGGGATCTTGCTCTTACTCAGGCTGGTCTGGAGCTCCTGAGTTCAACCAATCCACCTGCCTCAGCCTCCCAGAGTTCTAGTATTACAGGCCTGTGCCACCCCGCCCAGCCCTGATTCTCGTTTTATGGTCTAATGCAGCTGGTTTTTTAACTTGAAACCCCTGTTTATTTATCATTTCAGTAATCCTAGAGGCCTTAAGAATTATGCTCTGTCTACTCCGCCTGTGGTCTGTGAATGGAACAACAAAGCCCAGATGAATGTATGTGTTTGCAATGTGGTTTACCAAATATATTAAGCCCACTTTTGACAGTGTTCAGAAAAAAAATTCCCTTTGAAATATTACTGCTTATGGGCAATGCACCTGTTCACCCAAGAGGTCTGGTTGAGAAATAGAAAGAGGGGAATGTTGTTTTAATGCCTGCCAACACAACATCCATTCTGCAGCCTGTGGGTCAAGGAGAAATTTCTACTTTCAAATCCTGCTATTTAAAAAGTGCATTTTGCAAAGGCGATAGCTGCCATCAGTAGTGATTCTTCTGATCTATCTGGGCAAAGCCAATACAAAACTTCTGGAAAGGATTCAGCATTCTAGATACCATTAAGAACACTTGTGGGCTTGGTGTCTGTAGCTTAGTGGTTAGGGTGCTGGCCACATGCACTGGGGCTGGGGGGTTCGAGCCTGGGTAGGGCCGGCTAAAACCACAATGACAACAGTAACAAAAAAATAGCTGGGCATTGTGGTGGGTGCCTGTAGTCCCAGCTAATGGGAGTCTGAATCAAGAGAATTGCTTAAGTCCAAGAGTTAGAGGTTGCTGTGAGTTGTGACACCATAGCACTCTATAGAGGGTGACATAGTGGGGCTCTGTCTCAAAAAAAAAATAAAGAACATTTGTGATCCCTGAGAGGAGGTCAAAATATTAATATTAATTTGGAAGAACTTGATTTTAACCCTCATGGATGATTTCAAGGGATTCAAGACTTCAGCGGCGGAAGTAACTACACTACAGATGTGGCAGAAATAGCAAGAGAATTAGAATTAGATGTGATGAATTACTGCAATCTCATGGTAAAACCTGAGTGAATGAGGACTTGCTTCTCATGATGAGCAAAGAAAGAGGCTTCCTGAAATGGAATCTACTTCCGGGGAAGACGTTGCAAACATTTTTGAAATCACAACACAGTATCTGGAGCATTATATAGACTTAGGTGGTAAAGAGGTGGCAGGGTTTGAGACGACTGACTCCAGATTCGAAATGCCATCAAACAGCAATGCCTGCCACAGAGAAATCTTTGGTAAAAGAGTCAATCCATGTGGCAAACTTCATTGATGTCTTATTTTAAGACCATGCCACAGCCCCACATCCTTTGACAACCACCACCCTGATCAGCTAGCGGCCACCAGCATCCAGGAAAGATCTTCTACCAACAAAAACAGCAAAGAGATTATGGCTGGTTGATGGTGCAGATGATGGTTAACGTGTTTTAGCAACAGTGTATTTTTACCTAAGGTACAGCTTTTTTATACATAGTGGTGTAGCCCACTCAGTAGACTATGCTATAGTGTGAACACAACTGTTATAAGTATTGGGGAATCAAACAATTTGCAAGACTTGCTTTTTGTGATATTTGCTTTATTGCTGTGGTTTGGGACTGAACCCACAATATCTCCAAGGTAAGCCTGTATGTATCCTGTAAAGAAGTGCTTCACACAACTATCCCAGCATATGTGCAAAGGGGGGTCATATTTCAGTCTAATGATTCAGGGGAGATTTAGTGCAAGAGAGAATTTCTTTCAGAAATACCTACCTGGGGCTGACCTAATTATATAAATAATGCTAGGCAGAATGGCATTTTTGATTGCATTTACCAGGTTGTGAAATTCTCTGTAGATGATTTTTTTTTTTTAAGGTGGAGTCTGGCTCTGTTGACCAGGCTGGAGGGCAGTGGCGTTGTCATAGCTCACTGCAACCTCACCTCAAATTCATGGGTTCAAGTGATCCTCCTACCTTAGTCTCCTGAATAGCTGAGACTACAGGCACCGCCACAATGCTCAGCTAATTTTTTCTATTGTTAGTAGAGATGGGGTCTCTCTCTTGCTCAGGCTGGTTTCCAAATCCTGAGCTCAAAAGATCATCCAACCTTAGCCTCCCAGAGTGTTAGGATAGGCATGAGCCACCACGCTCAGCCTCCATGAATGATTCTTAAGGTTGCATATCATACATTCAAATTTTGAACTAAGTATTATATGCTATGGATATTTTAAATTGTTGTATGATTCCATCTTATGCAACAGATACATTGAACAGCTACATTTATTGGGTCCCAACTATGTTTTAGGTTTGGGCTTGAGAGAACAAACAGAGAAAATTTCCTCCTATTTTCCTACAGTAAAAAAGTCCCCTGAAAATGAAACTAGTGTATGGTGCCCCATGATCACACAGCTATGATTTAATAAATAAATAAATAAATGGAAATGTTCACATCATAATCTTAGGAACCTGTGACTATGTTCCTTTGCATGATAAAAGAGACTTTTTGTTGACATGGTTGAGTTAAAGCTTGACATGGGAGATGATTCTGGATTAGGCTGATGAGCACTAAATGTAATTACAAGTGTCCTTATGAGAGAGAAAGTGAGATTTTACTTCAGAAGACAAAAAGGCAATGTGATGGTGTAAGCAAAGATTGGAGTCACGCTCTGTGAAGATGCAACACTGGCTCGCAAACCAAGAAATGTGGGTGGCAACTAGAAATTGCCAACCCTCCATTTCAGTCCAGTGAAACTGATTTTACCCTTCTGGGCTCTAGAACTGTAAGAGGATACATTTGTGTTGTTTAAGCTATCAAGTTTGCGGTGATTTGTTACAGCAACCACAGTAAACTAATACATTCACTGAGAGGAGACTTCTTTCTAGAGCAGGAGACAGATACTAAATAATAATTATAATTAATCACTCATTAGCCAGCCACATAGTGTGTCAGAAGGTAACAAGTGTTACAGGAAAAGAGGAAAGGAAGTGCAGGGAAGGGGCTCTGAGAGTGCCTCCTCTGGGCAGGGTGCTGGGCAGGGATGGCTGGAACCGTCCTCACAGACAGGTGAAATTTGAGCAAAGACTGGAAGTTGGTTATGGAGTTAGCTAAGTGTGTCTCTCTGGGGAAACTAGTCCAGGCAGACACAAGGGCCATATAAATGCCCTCAGGCAGGAGTCTGCTGGGCGTGCTAAGAAAAGGACTAAAGTGAGAGGCAAACAAGAAAGAAGGAGAGTTCACTGCAGGCTGATTATGGAGGCCATTGTAAAGTCTACCATTGGGAAGAGGAATTGTTTTACAGATTTACTAGAAATTCCTTTTTGGATGATAATACAGTAGAACCTCTGTGAGTTGACCTCCCAAGGGACTGTAACAAAGCAGTCAACATTTTGTTAGAGGTGGTCAACATAAGGAACTAGGCCTACTGTGCTGATACGTACCTGTGGTACATGTCTGGTTTATGGCAATTAGGCAGGTAGTTAATTTAGGGAGGTGATCAACTATGGAAGTTCTACTATAAATATCTGGCTAATTCAATTCAGTAGGTTTCAACCAAAAAAATGCTGACAGTATAAACTGGAGGATAACTCTGAAGATACAGTAACGTCTCCTATATTAGTTTCTGAACACCAGATGGTATGGAAGAATTTAATCAATCAGCATTGATTATGTATGTGAGTCAAAAGTTTCCTTAGCTTTTGAATGTAAATATATAATAAATTTACTAACAAAGCATCATCTGATATCACCTTTTCCTTCCATTTTGTAAACTGTTGACTGATTTTGACTGATTCTTTTAAAGTCAAACTTTCATAATTTTGGTGTAATAGTTACTTCTTAAGAATTTTTTTCTTCTTTCAGCATATAGTTTGAATTACAGTGCCAACTCTTGGTATTGTCTGTGTCTGGATTTAAAGTCTTCAAAACTGTGGCATATTCTGAATGTGAAGCAGAGATATCAAAAAATAATGACTACATTTTGGCTGGATGGATCAGTGCAGGCCTGCGTGGCAGAACAGGATGAAACGGTTGCCTTGAGCAGATGTCCTGGCAAATTGGAGGAACAGTGACACGGTGACTGCCAGCGTAGTCCTGGCCCAGTGGTTCATTTCCTATTCCAAGCCCCTTTAGCCTTTCAGCAGAAGCAAGGTTTACCCAGTGAGTTTTCCATTCCACACCCTGGATGTGGTTAAAGTCTAAAATCACCTGCAGATGTGGTATGATTCTGAGCTCAACTTCTCTTTCTTCTCCTAATGTAATATCTGGATTATGTTTACCATGTCAGTTCTATCAAAGGTCTCTCACCCTCTTAAATTTGGACCATATAACATGATGGTAACCCCTCCCCTCCCCGAAACAATCTAGAATTATTGCTTCCAGAATTTTGTTCAAGTTGAACAAATAAATATTTGTTGAATAAATGAATAAACCAATGTTTGAATTAGCTGAGAGTGTTTGTCCTTGCCTTCCTCAAGCTACTCTTTAAGTTCATGCAGATTCCAGGTCTGTTATGATATTAGACAGTGGCCTATCAGTGCTCTAGACCTTGGGAAAGGGAGCAGTCTTTGGATGTGGGGTGCCTGGGATGAGTTCTGGGCACCTGCATCCACCATAAGCTGTGTCCTCTATGAAAGTAACCACTTCATTCTGTACAAATGGGTTCTCTCTTGATCTCTTATTCTGAATTCCAGTTCCTTGAATGACTGGAATTGACATTCCATTTGTCTGATTTTAAGCCCAGATTTGTATTTTGGGAAGACTAATTCCCTGCATGTTATATGAGAAGAATAATTTCATTTAGCAGGATTAAGAGGGTTGTATTAGGGTTTCTCAGAGAAACATAGCCAATAAGATAAATGCATACAAATATATATTATATGTGTATATATATAATATGTATTTCATGTACATGTATGCGTGGGAAGGAGAGATATAGTTGTTTTAAGGAATTAATACAATACAAATATATATTATATATTTTATGTATACATATGTATATACATATGTATATATATAATATGTATTTCATGTACATGTATGCATGGGAAGGAGAGATATAGTTGGTTCATGCTTTTGTGGAAGCTAGAAATTACGTAATTTGCAGTCCAGGCTAGCAGGCTGGAGACCCAGGGAAAGCTGATGTCATAGTTCTAAGGCTGTCTGCTGGCAAAATTTCCTCTTGTTAGGGGAAAGTCAGTCTTTTTTTTTTTTTATTCAAGTTTTTTTATTTTTAAATAAAAAAACTTCTGGTATCTATTTTCTTCTGGTATCTATTTTATTTTATTTTTTAATGAAATCATAGCTATGTACAATAATGCAATCGTGGGGTACAATGTGCTGGTTTTATATACCATTTGAAATATTTTAATCAAACTGGTTAACATAGCCTTCATTGCATTTTCTTAGTTATTGTGTTCAGACATTTATACTCTACACTTAGTAAATTTAACATGTACCCTTGTAAAATGCACCACAGTTGTGTTCCCACCAATTACCTTCCTCTACCCATCCTCCTCCCTCCCCGCCCCTCCCTCTCCTCTTTTCCCTTCTCCTTGGGCTATATAATATGTTCCAGCTCCATCCATGTAAACATGAAAGAGGTAAAGTCTCCATCTTTCTTTAAGGCTGCATACTATTCCATGGTGTACATATACCGCAATTTATTAATCCATTCATGTGTTGATGGGCACTTGTGCTTTTTCCATGACTTAGCAATCATAAATTGGGCTGTGATAAACATTCTGATGCAAATATCTTTGTTATAAAGTGATTTTTGGTCTTCTGGATATATACCTAGTAGAGGAATAAAGGATCAAATGGTACGTCTATTTTTAGATCCCTAAGTGATCTCCAAACTTCTTTCCAAAAGGAATGTATTAGTTTGCATTCCCACCAGCAGTGTAGAAGTGCTCCATTTTCTCCACATCCATGCCAGCATCTCTGGTTTTGGGATTTTTTGATATGGGCTAATCTTGCTGGGGTTAGATGATATCTCAAAGAGGTTTTGATGTGCATTTCTCTGATGATTAAGGATGATGAGCATTTTTTCATATGTCTGTAGACTGTGCGCCTGTCTTCTTCAGAGAAGTTTCTCTTCAAGTCCCTTGCCCAGCCTGTGATGGGATCACTTGTTCTTTTCTTGCTAATACGTTTGAGTTCTCTGTGGATTCTGGTTATTAAACCTTTGTCGGACACATAACCTGCTAATATGTTCTCCCATTCTGAGGGCTGTTTGCTTGCTTTACTTTCTGTGTTCTTGGCTGTGCAGAAGCTTTTTAGTTTGGTCAGGTCCCAGTAATGTATTTTTGGTGTTGCTTCAATTGCCCGGGGGTCCTCATAAAATATTCACTCAAGCCGATTTCTTCAAGTGTTTTCCCTGCACTTTTTTTCCTAGTATTTTTATAGTTTCATGTCTTAAGTTTAAATCTTTGATCCAGTGAGAGTCTATCTTAGTTAATGGTGAAAGGTGTGGGTCCAGTTTCAGTCTTCTACAGGTCGCCAGCCAGTTCACCCAGCACCATTTGTTAAATAGGGAATCTTTTAGGAGGGAAGTCAGACTTTTCTTCTTTTCAGGCTTTCAACTA